>WAAB01024704.1:33547-59371 GCA_013389865.1 Piaya cayana
GCCAGCTCTCTCAATACCCTGGGGTGAATCCCGTCTGGGCCCATAGACTTGTGGGTGTCTAGTTGGGCAAGCAAGGCTGTGACCACCTCCTCTTGGACCATGGGAGCCTCATTTTGCTCCTATAGTTCCGGGGTTTGTACACAGAGGGAACAGCTTTCTTTACAATTAAAAACTGAGGCAAAGAAGGCATTAAGTACCTTAGCCTTCTCCTCATCCCCTGTCACTGTTGTTCCTTCTATGTCCAAAAGGGACTGTATGGTCAAATTAATTTCTAAGTCTTTTTGATTGGTTCTTAGAGGAGGAAGAGTCAAGATCTTGAGTACCTGAGACAATGCAGGATTGAGAGCTGCTGGAGAACACTGAAAACTCAGAGTGGAACCAGGAAGCAGCAGCAGCAGGAGAAAACTGATCTGGTTCTTTCAGTGACTGAAGTTACTGACAAAGCTGCTTTCCTTGCAGTGTGCCAGGATTTTATCCTAAGAGGGGAAAGCAATCAGGAGAGGGCAAAATGTTGCTGGAAGCCAGGTTAGAAATTCAAAGCAGCAAACCAGCATTTTTTACTTGAAGCTATCAAAGTGATGGGTTCATACATCCCATAGTTTGGATATGCACCACTGAAGAACAGCACCCTGCAAACTCACCTACCTACTCAAGCAAAATTTTAGAGTTTAAATGAAAGAAGTAAGCGTTCCACATAAACTTAGTTTAACAAACATTCCCAAGAAACTTATATCTCTGTTCAGATCTACCTAATTTGAAACTCTTGCCACTCAGCTTTAGAAAAGACTATTCACCTCTTTGTGCAAAAGCAGAAAATTAAATAATGGCTGTAGCAACATTTAATGGACAGCTTGAAAATTCACATAAGAATATTATACTAAGAATTCCCTCTTCTCTAAGGAAAATATTTTTAATACACCTTTAGTAAAATGGGGTGCCACAGTTTGAAGCCAGTCCACCTGTTCCTCCTACCAAACTGAGTATTTTATGCACCAAAGGATAAAACATTGTTCCAACTCTTGCTTTGATAGTGACTAGTTTAGGTTGATTTTAACACATTAAGTTAATAAAACTTTACATAAAGCAGTGTGCCATTTCACATACAGGCCTGAAGCAAGCCACAGCTGCTTGAATATGTGAAAATTACACCAATCCATCTGCTGTGATGTACTCCTCAAAAAAACACTTTGCAGAGTAGGTTAAACTACTGATACTAAAAGGAAAGGATGGAACGTGGTGGCGTGGAAGATGGGAATCTGTTTAAAAAGACAAATCATACCTCCAGAGGTAACACCTTGAATATATGCAAAAGAAGTGACATTTTCATCCCAAGAGCTAACACATTACAGAAGCCACAACTGGGACTTCTCTGGGATGCTGGGATATGAAGCTGTGGTCAGCACTAGTGCAGAGTCCAGCTCCTGAAGCTTTAAATTTCCTAAACAAAGCAAAGCTTACAGAAAAACACTGGGTAGGGGAGGAAAGAAGAGACTGTACTTCATGGCTTGTAGTTTCTGCACAAAAGAGGAGAGTTCCACACAATGGAGCATGGGGCGGAGGGAGTCTGGAAAGAAGTGAAAATGAAAACGTGTGGGTCAGAGCACAAAACCACATCAAACCTGAACATTAGTGCCAACAAATGCATTCTTTTGGGAAGTCTCCCTGCCATGTTTTGTTGTCTAATGAGTGTGGAGAGTATCTCTTCAATTTATTTTTACTGGCATTTCAAGCAGCCTTGCAGGAATATATATTAGAATGCTAGGAGAAAATAAATAAATAAATAAAAGAGTAGAGCTCAGTCTACCCTTCTGAATTAAATAGCCGCCTTTCCTATGTAACTGCCAAATACCACCCTGAATCCTAGAAGTCAGATTCCACAGTCCAGCCATTTTCCCATGCATATTTTAAATCATTTTGTATGTAGAACAATGGAAGTGTTCACTGCAGGGCTCTGAGTTTCTCACTGATTTCTCATAATTGTTGTCAGAATAAGTGTCTCACTATCAAATTTCTGGAACCCATAGAAGGGCCTGTTTAAGGTGAAACGTTGTCAAAAAGGAGGAAAGACCACTAAGCATTGTTTCAGCCAGAGCTGAAACCAGCAATACACAGGCTTATCTCCCCTGCAGCTTAGAATAAACTTACCAGTCTCTGGGCATAAGATACTGACTTTAGGTCACACTAGTGGACAGAGAACAACTCTACAAAAACTCTCTCTCTTGAGTGAAACTTTCTCTAAGTGAGCAGGTTAACAGAACTTACCTTCACTTAATGATTCACTTGTGTTTACAACTTCTGGTCATCAAATGCACAGATGCTGTTACATATAAAGAAGAAGCAAGCAAAGGAAACCAACACTTACGACAGTTTTTCTCCATATTAGTAGCTGTAGCTTCTGCCTGTGATCTGCTAGGTCTAGTTTGACCCTGCCATTTGAAAATTATAGTAGCACCACATAAAAGTATAACCTATACCTGAAACTTCAGGGAGGACCTTTGATTGCCTGCTGTTCCTTAGCAAAAAATATTCTAGCTTTTAAGTACTGTTAAATTGGTTGTCACACACTTCTTGCACTTTGCAGGCATGTTTGCATTCCAGTGAAAAGCAATGAAACAGTTAATTAATCCAGGTTAATAATACTAGCAGGGTCTATTACACTACTTAAGATAATGAAATACAGCTGTACTGTGCTTGTGCCTGCCATGTCCAACAATCAACATTTCATACATTTCCCATCTGCATAAGTGGAATATCCTTTACTGCTGAATATTGTTCTGCATAAATAGCAGAAAGCTAGGTAAGAAAGCAAAACACATTATCTTAACAGGAGTTTTGGTGTGGGTTTTGGTTCCTTTTTTAAAATGTGGTTAATTTTGAAGAGTTTTGCTTTATCTCTGAGGTATCGGCTATGGCTAGTTCACTCAGGACTCTGTAATAATGCTGAGACATTGAAAAAGTCAAGACACTGCAGAAACTACAGCCTGCTTATGTGAGTCTACTACTAGCAATTAACGATTAACTTTACACTTTAATAAAATCACCTTGTTTTCAAGTTAGTTAATTGTTAACAGCATAAGTATAACAATAGAAGACATGGCAAGTGTGAGAATTTTTTTCACTTTCTTTCATCCACCCAAGAAAAAAAGAATGTTTTCATTGCAATAATTTGTGCTACAATGCCACACTACTAGCACACAGAAGGGGCAAATGAAGACAGATAGGCACTGTGTATGAGATAACTTATTTTATTTATTCAACTCCCAACTTAATTTTGATGCTAAAAATTGGTCAAAGGCACTTCAAAAAAGGTATTTAAGAAACTAATCCTTATGGTGATCATTCCAGACAAGTCACCAACTTACACCTGCCATTAGGGACATGACTACCTCTAACTGCAAAGTGAAACATTCACAGGTTTTCAGTGAAGCATACTGTCCAGCAGCAATATTCAATTCCTTCAGAGCATTAATAACATTTGTAGATTATTTTAAATACAATATGGTAAAACAAAGCAAATTACACTTTTAGAGTTCCACAGAAGTTTTTCTTGATATAAAAAGGCCCAAATTGCCTTTCCAAGTGGTCCTGTAACTGAGGGATCTATTTTCATCTCGGTGTGCACTATCAACATCAGCAGCAGGTATATAAGAGAACTAACCCGCACTTTTCTATCATACAAAGATGAAACTCCTGCTTAGACAGCAAACTGTTTATAAGAGGTCCATCAGCTACTCACTAAAATTCACACTTCTGGAAGAGTAACAGAACAAATTGCAACATGTGAAGAAAAAGTGTTTTTTAATGTATATCCCCACCAAAGCAAAACAAAGGGAGTATTCTTAAAGCTAAAAGGTGTTGGGGAAAGAGTTTCCACAAAATGAGAGATGGTGCTAACACCACCAGTGTTTAACCTCTTAAACAATACCAAGACACACTGCAAAACTTAATTAGGAATGAAAGATTACAATTGGTCTTTTTCTGCAAACATGATTAATACTATCCTCTAATTAACAACAGCGATCAGAAGGTAACTTCTTGGCATTCTCATTCTTTCAGAACTAAAAAACACTTACACAAGGTTAAAATGTTACTCTGTTACATTACGTCATGTTCCTACATCCAAGTGCAAACCACAACTGCCTAGTAATTTCAAGTTCAAAAAGTTTAGATGGGTCATTTAAATCACTACTGTGCCAATGGAAGCTTTTAGGTTTTATGACCTTTAGAAACCTCTTGGAGAAGCAATGCAAAACAAAATCCCAGAGCAATAATTGGTATAGCTAAAAGCCTATGTTGCTGTGCTTCAGGAAGGTCTATCCACCTGAAATACAGTAGCCTCCTTGGGCTGTAGAAATACTCAAATTCAGTAAATACTTTCTCAAAGTGCAAAGACCTGAGTGAAAAAAACCAAACCACTAATAGTGGTGTAATATTGTACATGGAAATTATACTAACTGTTCACATTCCAATATTGTCTACTGAAGCTTTTGAAGAGAGTGAGATACAAAGTGATTATTTCAGAGGTATCACCTCACTGTTAGAGCAATAAAATTCCAGAGAGAAGTCCTCTGTTATAATCACAGAATTGAAAATCCAATATTCTCTAGCTTGTCTGGAAGGAGAAAAACGTCCTTGGCAAAAGGCAAAAGAAATAGATTCAGAGGCCTGAGAGCAAGGACACTTTAAAACAAAGCAAAAAAAAAAAAAGTACATTTGAAGAAAAGGTTACTTTTATTTCTCCAGACAGGTCACCTATTTACCACAAGGTAGTGCCCTCTTAGCTTTACTTCCTCAAGAAACAGAACCTGGTCCTTTATTTCTCCATTCCCTCTGAGGTCCTGCATGTTTTAGTCAAAGGGACATTCCTGCCCTGCTGCACCAGGCAGCAGACAAGAATCAGAACCGCTGCTGAGAAAAGCCTCCACTGTGAGGGGCTGGTTTGACCTGGCACCTTAGCAACTTGCCTGACTGGAGCTCAGATGTCTCACTATCTGCTTCCTCTTGTCCCCCTGAAATTTATGTACCATTGGAAACCTGAAGACAGCATAGTAAAGAACATGAAGAGGAAATTGAAACTTCACACAGCAGCACAGGGCAAATGCAGGACACAAATCTGCAGAAAATATGCAAGATGCATTCTGCCTGTTGTGGAAAGACCTCAAAATCCCCACAGAAGAACCAAGGAAGAAAGCAGTAATAAAGGAACAGTACAGTAGTTCAGCAGATCTTCTGCACAGGCTGAATTTACAAAGAGATTGAGTGGGATCTTGGTTTCATTTTATAACTTCAATCAATATTCTGGGAAATTTTAATTGCATGTTGAACAATGTCACTGGAGTTATCAATATGATATATGGGTTTCGCAATATTATTGGTTTGTGCTGCACATGGGATAAACAATTAGCTCACAGAAGGAAACAACTCCTAGCACAGCATCTTCCATTCTCCTCTGGACAAGCATCCCTCTGATTAGAGCAACCTGGAGACTTTTTCCTTTTTTAAACAAATACAGTTATAATTTTCTGCTTCAATGAATTAACATAAAATAAAGCCTGTGTCCCTTTCAATACTTAAGAGTCAGTCATGCTCTTAAAAGACCAACGGATTTAACCCTGCAGGAACTATTTGTTTAACTAATACTTCATATATGAATCCAGCCTATATTCAGGCAGAGAAGACGTATAATATTTCAACTGCATGAGAATTATCAGTAATCACCATCATGCTTCAGAGCAGTGGTCAGAAAGGAAGTCATGACTCTTTACTGTTGGACAACAGATATAACCCCCAATCTCTAGAAGAACTATCTTTTGAAAAAAAAATCCAGTACTTTACAGTAATATATTCTTCCAGGAACACCCTGAAGGACAGCGGTAGTAAATAAGGTTGTCTGCTAGCAGTATGTGCCCTTTCCAAAACAATAACTGGAGGTAATTAGGTTATATCCAAATTCATCAATATGATGAAGGTGAAAAGTGATAAAAAATGAAAAAACATTTGCTCAAGTGTGGAATAAAGACACACAACACAACAAGCCTAACCCTGTCCCCCCCACTGCTATTCACTCTACTTGAAGACAGAAAACCAGAAAGTGTTTTATTAGCTATGCAAAACATAGGCTTGGCCTCTTAAAATTTTTCAGTAATTAAACACCTACTTTGTCCTACACCAAGAAAAGTGTTTCTGCGAAGAGGCAGAGATACACATGAACTAGTGTAGAAAGTTAATGCACTTTGAAAGATTCCTGCATTCAGTCTGGTCTACCCAAATAACCATATACTTCAGCTTCAAAAGGAGTGAAATAAGGATCATTTAAAATTTCATTCTGAAAAAGTTAACAAAAAGCAGATACAGAACAAATTTTAAAAGTGGGAGAAAAACATATTCAGAGAAGTAAAATTAAGTATTGTAGACAAATAAAGTAGATATGTAAGGAAGCAGTCAAATTGGCTTTGTTGAGTTTTAAAAAAGGACTTGTTAGTATCTGCAAAACTCTAATGAACAAGGCAACTCGACAATCTCAAAGTATAGCAATGAGAAATTTAAATGGAAGCAAAGTAATTATAATGCTGATTGAAACCAATTCTTTCTAATGCCATTGTAACTTTGCTAAGATACTATTCTTTCTGATTTACATGGAAAGCAGGACGGAAGAGACACTTCTACTTCAACCAAGAGGGCACATTAATACAAAAAACAAAAAAACCCAAAACAGCCCACCAAAACAAAACCCACAGGCAAATATGTAAGCAGCTTGTATAACCTCAGCAATTTAAACAATAGCAACTATTTCAGTGTTTCTCCCTAAAACTTCATATTGTTTTGTGCAACAGAGACTTAAAATTTTTAATTTTTTTAATTAATTCAATTACTTAATTAAATTACTGAAACAATTCAGATTCACCTTTTGGGGGGACTTCTGCCTATTTATAATAACCAGTCTGTCATTAAGGCAAAACAGACATGAGATTCTATTTTCACACTTCTCCCTTTCTTGTAGGGCAAGGTACACAAAGCAAATTCAAGACATCAAGAATACTCAAAAAAAACCATCATGAAGTATTTGACTATGCAGCATTCAGTTTCTAATATCAGAACTGACCTAGGCAAAAGAGAAGAACAGAAAAAGGAACAGAAGTACTGCATGATTATTTTTGAACCCACCAACTATGGTTTTTTATACAAATTCTTTCAGATATTAGTGTACTAGAACAACCTTCTATTTCACAGCTTTAGGGCCCCAAATCTTCATGAGCAGGACCACAAGATCACGCTATCCTGAACAGTCAGAGCCAGCACCAGACTCTGTTGTACACAGACACTGACAGGAAGTACTGCCAACATGATTTTTGAATTAAGAATCACCATGAGTAATTTTAGTCCAAAAGCTTCATGCAGGAGGAGCTTGAGGAGACTCTTATTCATTGAATTGGTTTCTTTTAGTTCTCTTCAAAGTCCAATTAGTTCTCAGAGTTTTTTTGCTTTAGCTTTTGATTATCTTCCAATACTTCTTTTTCACTCTGATCTTCTGGATTCTTCATCAAATCAGGATTGTACCGATACAAATACCCATATGGACGGAGATGATAAATCAAATATTCCAAGTGATACATAGTCACAGAATCAACATAGTGGAATGAAACTGCTAGATCGGAGCAGCATCCAGGACCCTAGAATACAAAACAAGTTAAAATAATCAGCAAGAACTGAAAAGCATGCCCTGGATTAAAGATCCAGGAAGAATTCAAACCCATACTTGCCTTCATGGTAAGACATTCACTACCATCAGTTATTCATATACTTCAAAACTTCACATTAGGCAAGCAAAATCTATTGGACATATCTGCCAAAGCATCTGCTTGAGAAAGCATCAGTTTGACAGTCTTTTGCTTCTATAATTGAGGCAGTTTGGGGTTTTGGTTTGGTTTTGGTTTTTTTTACTATCTCCCTTCATTAATGTCAGAGGTTTTTCTGCTTTTCCTTACTACTTTTTTATGTTGGTGTTTAAACAAAACCAAAAAGCAGCAAGCAAAGTTTAAACACACTTCATTATATATGAAGCAATAAATTCAGTATTCATGACAGCATCCATCTAGAGTATATAAGCCAAATGTGTGTGTGTGTATGCCACTCTGTGTGCATGTTTACACATTATACAGTATAGTTGGGCAAAATTTTCAGCATCTAACATCCTGCACCTATATAAAGCCGTAACAAATAACTTGGAACTTTAAAAAAGTTTATTAGTTGCACTGATGTTATTAAACATTTTCAAGAGCTTAAAGATTATTTCTAACACATTTGTTACAACTTGCATTTTCTAGTTCAAATTCAGCTTTGAGAATGTTTTTCTGGAAGACAGTTTTGTGGGGGTTTTTCCATCAGATTCAATTGCAGAACTGCTAATATTCAACCTCTAATTAGAACTAAAATTAAATATTTAAAGACATTGAAAATAATAACTGTTATATAATTGTTATTTTTCTCAATACTTGTTAAGTTTGCTCAATATAGCTTGCTTTTTATACCAGACAAAGCAGCCTTTATTCAAACATAAAAAAGACAAGACAGGATCAAATATAGGATTTCTATCACCACTACATCACAAATGTAACTGTCCACACCTGTAAACTGCAACCATAGCTAAAGCTGCTGCATTCTGACATACTAAATAACAGTGTTGTAGCTGTTCTAAGCTACAGAAATGCTCTAGCTGCTGAATATGAGTATAAAAATAGATGTTTTACAATGAAAAGAATCTACCAAAGTACCAGAAATCATTTTTTCCCCCAGCCTTACTGTGTAAAAAAATCCCACACCCATCCCTGATTTTGGTCACTTATGCTGATCTTGAAGCTTGCTGAAAAACAGTACCTTTAAAAGCGAGATTCTAATCCTAAAAAAGAAACCACATCACAGATCACATGATCATCGAAGTTTACAATGCAGAATACCTTCATATCATTTTAATTTCAAGTAGCACCCTCCATTAACCCAATTCCTCTTTTTTTTTTTTTTTTTTTTAAAACTGGAGATTTCAGATGTGGTTACACAAAGGACAGTCTGAAGTTCTTGCAGTAAGAACTTTTCAGCTTGTAAATGCTATTTTTGTTGCTACAACAAAAGAAAAATTTTTAATTGGCTTTGCCAGCTCTCATGCTTGCCTCCACTATATAAGGGAGGCAAGAGTCCAACAAAACCCCACAAAGAAATCTAATCACATTTCTTTGTTTAGGTAGTGCTTTGCTTTCATTTCTAGTCTACGTTCACTCTTCTGTAATCTTTCCATGTAATTCACTTACAAGTATGTTATAACAGCCTTCAATAAAAACCTAGGGACAGGGCAGTTGCCAGCATTCAAGCCAGGTAACACTGCATATAGTCACTGGTGGTACGAGAAGTATATTACATCTCCATTTGAAGGGAAAAAGTACTACCAGGCATGACAATCATTACCCACCAGCCTTCCCAGCAACTCGGGAATCTCTTAGCCAATGTTAACCAACTACAATCATGAGCAAGTCTCAAAATTAGTTCTATTTCTACAGGTTTTATGCAAAGTTTGCTGTTGGGTAGAAGATAAAGGTGCTACCCTCCCTTTCAGTAGGCTTTAATGCAACTAAGCCATACTGTCTGAGCTTGCTCTTTATGGAGAGCACACACACCTTGGAATGAACCATATTGGTTGCAATTCTCATTACACACTGGGAGTTGTGTGGCTGGAGAAGAAGCTACAAACAGTGTGTGCAAGACGTGAGGGAACAAAACAGAACAATGATTTTTGCATAGAAGGCAACAGCGGTGACACTAGCCAAACGTGTCAAAAGTTTTCATAATTTTTTTCAGTCCATTGAATATAGCAAAACAGCAACAATAATTTAAGAATCACCAACTCTTCTAGAACTTTAAGTTCTCAGAATCAACATTTATTATATTTAATTAGTGCATTTAACACATCTACTACACACAGGTGCATCACAAGGCGTCATAATAAAACCTTCTTTTCTAAAATACATTGAGCGGCTATTAAAACTGCTAATTCACACATGACACACATCATAAAGTGTACTTCATAAGACAGGTACCAGGTTCCTAAGGACTTACCTCTACAGCAGGATAATAATTATAATTCCAGTACCAGAATGTTTTTGGCAGGTATCCTCTGATTAAATGATGTTCTGGAACGAACGGATGAAAGGTTTCTTTGCCACTTGTATCTCTAGAATCTCCTGCTTCCACATTAATAATCTCCATGCATTTTCCTAGTGCTAGGTCTTCAATAGAGGAACTGTGAGAGCATTTGTTTGTTTTAAATGCAGTTACAAATCTCTTCAGAGCTTCTTTGCTTAGAACATATCCAGCTCCTCCACTCATGTAGCCCTGTTTAACATAAGGCTTAAACCTTCTTCCAAAGTATATTGGTTGTTCAGGACTGTATTTTGAAAGAAGCCATCTCAAATTGTCCAATATAACATATGTATCATCATCTGCTTTCATAAACCAATCAGCATCATCAAAATAATGGTCATATACATATTGAAAAGCTTTAATAGTCTTCCAGTACAGTTGGTCTCTGCCTTCTTTGGTTTCTAGGCCCACAGTTGGGAAGTCTTTATTTTCCTCAGAGCTCATAAAAAGTATTTTATTACAACGCTGGGCCCAAGTGGCCTTAACGTGCTTGGCTTTCCTTTCTAGATTTTGAGGTCCAGTCATGACCCAACACAGTATTTTAACTTTCTGATATAGTTCTTCTGCAATATTTTTATTCTCATCTAAAAAGAAAAGAGGAAAGTTCCAAAACAATATTAGACTTGACTGAAACTAAGCCAAGAGCAACCTCCCCTCAGACATTCAATTTCTAGATCAGAAAAGACATGCAGAGAGAGAAGAGGTGTTTGCTTCCAGATGTACCAGTTAAATAAATTAATGTTCAACCTAGGACGAAAACAAACAAGACACCCCAAACAAAGGAACTAAAAATCCTTAAAGCTATTTCAACTTCACAAAATAAAGGAAAGCATAACAGCCATATCAAAATGGGTCTCTGTTTCATGAAGTACAGATTCAGAAAGCCTTTATTTGTACATAAAAACTGTTTGGAGGCAACATCTTTATGATTTTGGAGAACTAATAAAAATTAAAAGGCTGAACATTTTTGCCATTCACAATGGATACAGATTAATAATTACAATACAGAGAGGTCAAAATGCTAATAAGCTCTGTTATATATATATATATTCATGTTAACTAACAAAACCTAATAAATATCTCTAAAACAGTTAACATATTTTTGAAGGATAAAGTAGATGTTAAGCCAGAAAGAAAGGATTTATCACCAAATTGACTTATACATTATTAGTAAAAAATCACATTAAATAAGTTAGGATACTATGAAACTAGTATTCTTGTGCTAAAATGTTCTTATTTGCACACAATCCAGCAGCATAGACAGTTATGTGAGGTGTGTAATACGGTTTCCAAGCTGCCAAAGCATTCATTTCCCTCAAAGAAACATTTTCACTTGATATACAGAAAAATTTCAACTCCTGTGAAAGAATATTCCACAGAGAGTGAGATCTGCCTAACTAATCTTAAAATATTCCTGCTTAAACTGCAACAACAGCTCAAATTTCTTTGTAAATTTTTCTACAACTACATGTGAAATATTCACAAACTGGTCTTACAAAGTTTTCAGTTTAAATAGCAAATTATTTTCTAACATCATCTTCAGCAGATGAACTATAGTATATTTTTTTCTTTCTCATCCAAAATGTCCCAACTTGGACACTATCTGTACTTAGAATGAAATCATTTAATGAGATCTGTCAAACATAAAAGTATGTCTGAAATATGAGAATGGCATACTTTCTTTAAAAAAAAAAAAAGCAACAGAATTTCTCTGATTTTGACAGTTAATGGTAAATCTGTGTTTGAACTGCTACATGATCAGTTTGGCAAGAAATGCCCAAGGTGACCCCCTCTGCCCACTCCACCCAAATTTCAAGTTTTACTAATTCTGTCAAAAAGTGATTTTATTTTTTTTTAGTGTTATCTGAGTGGTTAGACCAAAAGTTAGCTTCCTAAAGCTAAAAAGCAATTCAGCCACACCCACAATGCTAGAAAATAATGGCTTTAAATCAAAGAGGGGCAGATTTAGACTAGACATAAAGAGGAATTTCTTCACAATGACAGTGGTGAGGCACTGGAACAGGTTGTCCACGGAAGTTGTGGATGTCTCATCTCTGGAAGTGTTTGAAGCTAGGCTGGATGAGGCCCTGAGCAGTCTGATCTAGTGGGAAATGTTCCTGCCCACTGCAGAGGGGTTGGAATTAGATGATCTTTAAGGTCCCTTCCAACCCAAACCATTCTATGATTCCATGATTCAAATATATCCACTTAGCAAAACCACCGTTTGCTGTCAACAGTTCACTTGAGAAGTTCTTGCTTCAAACAAGTCTGGATATGGAAACTGGACAAACAGCTGGGCTCTAAGGAAAAAATAGTCACTATTGTAATATAAGTGTAAACAAAGAAAATAACCACTCAGACCTCAGAAGAATGAAGTTATTTAGATGTAACCTGAACATGGGCAAAGTGAAAGAAAAGGATTCATATAAATTCTTGGCAGTGTACAAAGCAACATTTTGCAACTCATGAAAAGGGGGTGTATTGTATAATTAGTCAGGTGTAAGGAAATACCTTTATGCTGTCCAGAGTCTGCATTGAAATTCATTTGTCCTTGCAGCTGATTGTTATCATTATCTGCTGAGTGTTGACCATGTGGATCATTGTGAAGGATATGAGGCTGGATCCTAACCTGTTCTTCTAGAATAATGCTGAACAGAAGATAGCATACAAAAAATCCTATTGCTGATCCGAAAGTGAAGGTTAGAAGGTTCACCAAAGACTTAGAAGAGGCCATCTCCTGAAGGTAATACTGTCAGAAACAAATAAAAAACATGCTAAGTTTAAAGTCAGAAAAAATATAGGAAGAAATCAAGGACTAAGTCTCTGGAAGTAAAGATCCCAGTTGTAGCTCTGATTCAGCTCCTCTAGGCTTGCATGGAATTTTAAATACAAGACCAATGCAAACACTCACATAAAGTTTTTAAACACTCACAACCATTGTTAAATTTAGTGCAAAATTCCTATCATAATTATAACTTAAAAGTATAAAGGACAGTCATGAATCACAACACTGAATGCACATCCAAAACCCAGTAGTTATTTTTATACACTATTTATACCATAACATATATATTTAAAATGCAGTATCTTCATTATAAAATTATAATTTATGTTAATTTCTCTAATAACTTCACCCCAAGAAGTCTGCACTTTAAAATGTAATACCTAAGTCTTTTACAAAGCTAAAAGATGGTGATCAAAGGCAACCTGCAGGCCATGATACATTAAGGTCATGAGATGTATTTAAATTCCAGGAGTAAGTATATTACAGGAATTCTTTAGTAGATGTCAAACATGAGAAGATCTTGAAGGGTTGTAAAAGCAAATCTACTTTCAAAGTAGGGCCCTTTTCCTTCTGCTTTTACAGAGAACCGAGGATGGTCTTTGAGAAGAGTCAAACAATGCCTGAATTTTCATACAGAAACACCCGTTTTAAAAAGACATTTGGAGGAAAAAGAGAATAAAAGCCTTGTATTTCTGTAACAAAAAAGCCCTTCACTTCAGCCATGCCCTTGCTCCTCAAAAGCTAAAGGACTTGGGTGACTACATTCATAAAATTAAATTAAACCATCATCTAAGGCTGCATACAGTGAGCTTTATACATCTGAAACAAGTGTCAATTTTTACACTTGCAAATCAATTGAGGCCTCAGGCCTTTTGATCTGTGCAAGGCGTTGAGGTATTTTCCAATAATTCATGACTAAACTACAACAACATTGACTGTTAAACATACACTGGATTCAAGCCAGAGCCTTACAAACAAGTTCACAATGTTCCCTCCACAAGGATCATCTTAATGTCAATGGGCAGAATCCAATTTAGTCAGCTAGGGAGCAAAAAAAGAAAACTATGGAACATACAGAGCATCAACAAAAAACATCGATCAGAGAAGAGCTGCAGACAGCAAAACAGCTCACTTAGTCTGCACCTACTTTTATTATTGGCCGTGCAGTTTATTGGAAACAGACTGTCCCCAAGCAAGCTGTATGAATCATTTTGCAGCAACACACACTCCAAATACCAGCTTTCTGTCTGTCTCAGTGCTCTCCTGAACAGAAAGTAGAGTGGACAGAAAGCAGGTGTACATATTGACAGATCAGCACTTTTGGAAATCATCAGATTTACTGCACACATGGAGATCTAGATCATTTGAAACCAAAGTAGTTCTAAAATGTGATATGCTTTCCTTTCCAAATTGCTACAAAAAGGAAAGAAAATTGGAAACACAACTTGGAGCAAAAAAATAAAAATCAAGAAACTTAAAGGCTGTATCTAATTCACATAGTTATAACTGTGGTTGATAAGGAGCTGTAGTTATGTAATATGAAAAAGTACATTATACGATTTCTAATCATACATTGTCTTCCCTCAATTCAGTACTACATCTTGGTGGAGACTAACAATTGCCTTTAGACATCATGTCTCAAAGCACAGAATTGACTGTATTATCATTTGTGACTTAAGGCCTTGAAAAATGACTTGGTTTCTAGCTTAATTTAAAAGCAAAACCCCAAAACATTAAAAGAAAAGTCTAAATGCACCAACAGCCTATGACAATGAAAAGTACCCACTGTACTAAAATTATTATTTTGTTTTCACTTTCCAAAATTATCACGGAAATCCCCTCAAAATTAGCCATACACAAAGGGAGAGGGCCACAATAAAACAGGACCTTCTTTCAGCATATTAAAAGGAGGAAAAAGAATAAAAGTCCATGAACACATACAGCATAGCTACAGCACTTTCTACAATAACAAAGTCTCCACTGTTCCACTTTTCAATATTAGGTGCCTCTTTGCCATACAATTTCAGTTATCTGCTCTAGCAGCTGTTAAAATTAGTCTTGTTTGGAGAGGGAAAAAAAAGAAAATCACTCAATAATAACTGATGCTAATTAAAGTATAGAATTATGTTAAATTAGGTTCTTCAGAAGAAACTTCTAAGTGTATTGCAAACGTTAAAAAAGTGCATTTATCACACATGGAAATCAGAAGATTATTTGGCAGTATTCCACAAGCAAAGAGGACTGATGGGAGCAGGTAGGGACAGATGCTAAAGCTACACTTCATATTTGAAATGAAATGCCTCAAGTTACAGTTTTCAATTTAAAATAATCTGTTCTATTAATTTTATATCAATGGACTAGACGCATGTGTGCGCATCCCTATGTTTATAAACTCTAACAGTAAACAGGACAGAAATCTTTAATTTTATCTTACCTTAATATTTGACATAAGTAGAGCCTTAATTTTCCAGCAAAAAACCCCTCTGAATGCTATCATTAGACTCAAACCAGAAAAAATGTCTAAAAGTAAGCTCAGTTCTTACTACCACAGGCATCCCCACTCAGACTTTCTGTTGATATTCTTTTCTATACAGGGATTTATTCAGGAGCAATACATGCAAAACATTTAAGTATTCAAGGTGAGGTTGGATGGGGCTTTGAACAAACCAATCTCGTGAAAGGTGCCCTTCCTTGTGGCAGGTAGCTACACTAGATGATCTTTAAATGTCCCTTCCAACCCAAACCATTCTGTGATGCTATGATTCTAAGGCACAGAGAGAAGGAAAAGGTAATTGCAAAACCCACCAGGTCACTAAAAGATCCCCATTTTAATTCTTTTTTTTATTTTTTACTTCTGTTGAGTTAAAAAACACAGTATTAAAAAAAAAAACAAAACAAAAAACCCCAAACACCTTCAACAAAAGCTAGGTTTAGATGTAAATCATGCTCTATCATGGCAGTTTTAACCAAGATTAGATTAATGTAGGTCACCCTACCAACACCAATCAGACCAGTAAATGTTTTAAAATTCTATAACAACTTAACAGCCATTGTAGATTTAATTCCAAATTTAAGCTTTGAGAATCAACGATTTCTGCATCTTCAAACTTACACAAGAAGTAATTTTTCTGCATTAAGGGTTGCTGAACCTGGCAGCCCAATGGAGATAAGGATGTTGCTATACCATTTCCCCAGGTCCAAACACTGACAGGACTGAGGATATATTCCTGCAAACATTGCAAACATTTATATACATATAGCTGACCATACAGATCAACACAGCCAGGAAGTGTTGATGCAAACACAAACATGGTCTGGCCTTATCCTGCTTCTCCCCCTAGCTGACCAGAACAAAATTCCATTAGTTTGGAATATAAATAACAGCATGGATCTCTCCAGTAGCTGGCCTCAGCTGCTCACTCTATTCAGGGATCAACCCTGAACTCTCAGCCTCCCCAGAGGCCCACTACTGTTGCTGGTGCAGACCTCCTCACCCTGATAGACACACGGAGCTCCCCACAGGCATACCATCATCCTCCAATGTAAGACCTTAGATATTCAGTCTACTCAATAACTAACCCTTGGATCCTTCCATCTCCAGTTGCCTTGCTCAGTGACACACATGCAAATAAACCTCTAAAATGACTCCTAGATCTTACAGTCCCTTCAGTAGCTGACCTGGAACTCCTGGACTCTCACACAGCCAAACTGAAGAACCTCTGATCTCACTAGTACCTGTCCCACACTTACAGCTGTCTTGAGACCTAGCTCCCAAGCCTCTTCTGCTCATTGGCTGGCACTGCACGATATCCACCAGCAACTGCACATTGGCATACTTGCAAGGACAATACACATGTACTCTGGTCTCCCCAGTTACTGGCATTTAGAACCTCGCTCACTCCAGTCTTTCCAGTTGCTGGCACACCACACACAGAGGTCCCTATAACTTATGGTATTGCCTCAGTTCCTGGCACTTGGACCTCAGTATGCACACATGAATATGGCAGAGTCCTCTCATCCAGGAAAAGTTAAAAATAGAGCTTAATGAGAAAACAGGACAGACCATGGTAATCTGGCACAGGGCATATCCAAACATACTGATCAGCTACTTGTTTACAAATGACCAGGCCCTCTATCCCCTTATCTATTTCCCCATTCTTTTTATTTCTCAAGCCACCTTGTTCTCTCCCTTGAGTCCCACCTCTAAGCATCCTGTAATAAGTTCTGTACAGTCACAAGATGCTCTTCTCCTGCACAGAATCATAGAATCACCAGGTTGGAAAAGACCCTACCGGACCATCGAGTCCAACCAGTTACTTCCCTCAACTTTGTAAAGTGCTCCAGAGAGCCTGTCCTGTTGATGTATCTTGACGTGTGCCACACTGGGCTGATGCGACTGACAGCTCTCCAGTGACAGAAACTAGAGCTGCTTCCTCTGACGAGATGCATGGGGTTTCCCCTTCACTCTCGTTGTGCCTGTGTGTGGTCCGGGCAATAAGCCTTTTACCATGTTAATCTAAAATCGGGTTCTGACTCTACTAGCTGGTCCAATAAGGGTTAAAGTCACCCTTCTAGGCCAAAGCAAACTTATGGAGTCCCCATACAACAGAGTACATAATACTGGAGTTTGCACCCAGCCCCACCCCTCAAGAAAACACCCCACCACCTTTAAAATTAACAAATACTTTTAACCAAACTTTCTGAACTTATTTCAAGAAGAGACACATTCAACAAAAACAAACCTGGGATTTTGAATCTTACAGAACCCAGGATAAAACTCTACATACTTTTGTACACATTTCATCCAAGTATCATTCCATAAACACTTCAAGGTTATAGGATATAATGAGAATTCATAATTTGTCATCATGAGAACTATGGCTAGCTACACTCACAGCTGCCTCTTCCTTCTATCCTTTACTTACAAAGTGAGAGTGGGAATCTCTGAGGCCACAACGCCAAACAGAACGTAGATGTCATCCAAGGGCTGCATAACTAGCAATGAAATACATCTACACTACCATGTCCTTAACAGCTGAGCAACAGATCAGAATAATTTAAGTCAAAACGTCAAAATTCAGTTAGCTGCGCAATGATCAAGGTCTTCTGCTCACTAAGTCCCATCATTTCTAGATGCTTTAAACATATACATTCATATGCATCTAAAATGAAGCTACATTCCAAACAGCGGTACATTCACTAATGCTGCCTGTATCAGCGATTACGGTGAACTGCTGCAGTTTCCTACTAACTAAACACAGGTTTTATTTTCTTTTTTGAAAATATTTCAGGTTTGGGGGGTAAAAAATAAAAAATCAAACGTTGTCATTCCTTCTTTGGAGAGGAACTTCTTCCATTAAAAACTCTTAGTTGTTCTACCCAAAAATACAGACAACAGCAGCGAGGTGGATTAGTACAGGAGATAAACAAGAGCACGGAAACAAGACGTGCAACAATGCACAGCACAAATGAAAAGGAAGACAGGTTTTGGTCACCTCCTTCCTCGTTCCAAAGTCGACACCCTCAGCAACAAGTCGCCCTGCCCCAAGCGTGGCTTTACAGATCTCTACAAGTCCTCACTAAGGGGAACGGCGACCCCAGCCCAGGAAATCCCTGTTAGAACGGGAAGAACCATAGGGCGGTTCGGGTAGGAAGAGACCTTAAAGGCCACCCGGCTTCGCGGCTCGGAGGGGCTCGTGGTGCCCCAGGGAGACCCGACCCCACCCCCCCCGGGCGGGCACCTGCTGCCCCTGCGGCCGCCCTCCTCCTCGTCCTCCCGCCGCCCCGCACCTTCCGCGGCGCCGCCTCCACGCCGTTCGAGAGCCCGGGCCCCGCCGNGTGGGGAGGGGTGGTGGAGGGAGGGGGCAGAGGTGGGGGCAGCCTACTGCCCCGCCCCCTCAGCCTGCTGATTGGCTTCCCGGCGCCGAGGGAGGGGGCGGGGCATCCCCACAGGCCTCCTCTCTGTTAACCCTTGCCGCCGCGGGCGCCGCGTGGCAGGCGAGCTCGCCGTCCTTGTCGCGCGCGCACGTGGCTGCGGCCGAGCTGCTCCGAACCGCGCCCGGCCGGGGTGGGCTGGGCTGACACGGGCTGCGATGGCATGCGATAGCGCGGCATCCCGTCCTTTCTCGTCTCTCTCCGCCGGGGAGCCGGCGCCGCGGCCAGAGGGCGGGGAGCGTCTTGGCCGGGGCTGGGAGGTGGAAAAGGGGCGGAAAGGAGAGAGCGTGCGGCTCAGGGAGGGACGAGGGAGCGGCGACGGGGTTTGGCGGCGCCTCCCCGCCCTCCGCAGATGCGCTTGGGCAAGAAATGCCCCGGGCGGGGGTGTCGGTGCCCCCCGCCACCGCCTTACCTCGCTACCCGGGGCCCCGGGAAGCGGCTGTGCTGGGCGCTCAGGCCGGGCTGCGGAGCTCCGCCGCTTGCCAACCCCTCATCCCCTTCGCTCCAGCCTCTCTGGAGCCTCTGCGCTTCCAAAATGCTATTGGGCAGCTGCGAGGGACGTTGCTAGGAAACCGAACCCTCTGAAATCATTCCTTATCTCCCTGCGCTAACGCTGCTTACCTTGAATGTCGGTGGCGTTTCTCTCGTGAGATCTTTCCCTAGGAAAAAAATCTGTCGGGTATGAAAAAGGATTATAGGTTTAAAAAGGTGTTTTACATTACAGTGTAACCGAAGCGTAGATCAAAACAAGCGTGGCCAGCAGGTCGAGGGAGGTGATTCTGCCCTTCTAATCCTCAATGTAAGAAGGATATGGAGCTGTTGGAATGGGTCCAGAGAAGGCTACAAAGATGATCCGAGGGCTGGAGCATGTCTCATAGGAGGACAGGCTGGGAGAGTTGGGGTTGTTCAGCCTGGAGAAGAGAAGGCTCCGAAGAGATCTTATAGAAGGCTCCAAAGAGACCTTCCAGTACCTGAAGGGGCTACAGGAAAGCTTGGGAGGGACTGTTTACAAAGGCTTGTAGTGATAGGACTAGGGGCAATGGGTATAAACTGGAGAGGGGCAGATTTAGAGTAGATATAAGGAGGAATTTCTTCACCATGAGGGTGGTGAGGCACTGGCACAGGTTGCCCAGGGAAGCTGTGGCTGTCTTATCCCTGGAGGTGTTCAAGGCCAGGTTGGATGGGGCCTTGGACAGCCTGATGTAGCAGGAGGTGTCCCTGCCCATGGCAGGGGGTTTGGAACTGGATGTTCTTTAAGGTCCCTTCCAACCTAAACTATTCTATGATAGCATTTTGCGAACAGTGGGCAGTTAATGGAGCTTTGCAGTTAATAGGTAGAGATTTGTGAGTATTTGGCTGTTTTTTTCCAAAAAGGACTGGAGTGCAGGGATGTGTGAACAATAATTGATCCATGCTGAGGGCCACTAGTGTTTCTCTAAATGGGAGTCACTGCATGCACTGCTCTTGATGTCTTGCCACACCTCCTTGCTCCCCCATGGTTCTCAGTCCTTCCTCCAGCCTTCCCAGGGGTTCAATCCGAATGATAGCTTTGCCTCTTCATGGCTATAGATGTGCGCTCACTTTCTGCTGCCCCTCTCCCCCAAAAATGGTGGGCAATTTCCTCCTCTATTTTTAGTTATTTTTCTTTGGATGACTGGTCATTCAGGAAATGGTGAGCTTTCTACTGGTTTAAGAAGTTCCCATATCTCACATGGCTCCTGGTCATAGTTTCTCATTCCTGCCCCCTCCCACAGCTTGCCACCCTCTTAAAATAAAAATTACAAGAAACTTTGAATGGTATCTGCTTGAGCTAGTTTTATCATAGAAGAAAAGGCAGAACTGAGGTAAGCACACTTGTAAGGGGCAAGTTTGAGTGGCATCAAAAAAATGCAACAATAAACCTTAACAAAGGCAATGGAAGTAGTAAAAACTGCTGGAAAATAGCTGTCTGTCTTTTCATTTCTTTCTTTCCCTTTCCCCCCGCACCTCCAAATTTTGGTAGGACTTATGTCCCCCCACATTCAGGGTATGACTTAAAATTCTGAAAATAAGTGACGTTTTCACAATATTTCATTTTACAGGTAATACAGAATGATCGAGTTGAATGTAAGGCTTCAATTTGCTTGGCAAACTCTAAAGCCTGGTGTTTCATCATGGGAATTCCACTGTCAAGGACTGTGACCCATACGTATTACATCCATGTATAGATAAATGCATGAAGTGCTACATTCCATACAGTCACCTTCATTGAGCTGTTTCAGTCTTTCTTAGGCTGGTTTGAAATGAAAACTTGTAAGAGAGAGCAGGTGGAAGGTCGCCTAATTTAACAAAAGTCTTATTTAACAAAAGTGAGTCACAGCTTGCCTTTTAACACTGGTATACACAGTGTTTGTATAAAGACTGGTTTGGCAATATTGTAATGGCTGTGTAACATTTTATGGTGTTACTTATGTAAAAGAAGGTTACTTTGACTCGGGGGTAGATGATCAAACTCCTGCAGTTCAGAGTAAGGAAATGTGCCCCTCTAAGGGGCTGCCCTGAATGTACAAACACATTTCCACGCTTGCCGGGCAGCACTACTTTGCACAAACAACTGCCTCTGGGTGTTACGTCAAGGGAAAAGCCATTCTCTTGACTTGGGTTGGAAGTGAGAGTGCAGACCCAGTGCTCCCTTGCTTGCAGGGCCTGCAGATTTGCTTAATGTCAGCCTCTTTCTATACAGATGTGCTACTTTTATGGGAGACTCTGATGAGAAAGTCTAGCATATGGTAATATGGCAATGAGATTCACATCAGTTACCTTCTGGCATGTGTGGTTTGGAACAAATGAGAGGAAAAAAAAATTTTTAGTAATTTAATTTAAGAGGAAATAAATTACCTTGGTCTTCACATCAGTATTTACAAAAGAATTACATCTTTCCCTAGCTAGGAGGGTTAGCCACATTCAACATGAAGACTGTTTTCTGCATACCACCAAAACATACAGGGCAAAAGCAAGGTAGCAGGTCCTTAATCCCTTTTCTCATCACTAAGTAGCTCTTCATGAGCTGCTTGGCTAGGCATCTTCATTCCTAAGCCCCTAAATACCTACCATGAAAGCCCACTCACAAATCAGCTGCAGCTCTTAACTCTTAATTCCCATGCACAGGAGTCTGAGAATACAGGTTTCTAAATAAGAAAGATGGCACAAGGTTAAGGCAGAAGGTAAAAAACTATAGCTGTTCTGAAGCTGTGCAGTTTGGCAAGTCATTGACTACACACATAACATTTTAAATATTTAATTGGATGTCTAACAAATGTAGTGGAACTGTGATTTCCTTCTGCAAGTAGCTTTCTACATGCTAACAGCTGACAAGGAACCAGCTTCACCATATCAAATTTAACATACTCTCATACATAACTATCTTGTTTTCTTAACATTTTGTTCAATCATAAATTATCTTATCTTGGCTCTGTTTATACCATTACATTTATGGATCATGAGCAAGATCACGGAAATATATATTAGTGAGTAATCTCCATACATTTTAGAATCATAGAATAATAGAGTAGTTTGGGTTGGAAGGGACCTTAAACATCATCTAGTTCCAAACCCCCTGCCATAGGCAGGGACATCCCACTAGAAGAGGGTGCCCAAACCAGAAAGCTATTTTTATGTTCTCAAGTTCACTACTATTTGGTCAAACAAAAAAGTAGATTAAATATAATGCCTTATTTGCTTAATATTATTTGTAAAAAACCGTGCTAACTCGACCATTAAGATTCAGTGAGACAATTCTTCTCTAAAAACCATATTACCCACTCTTACCCAGGTGAAGGTGCACTGGACCAGATCAAATACAGATATTATCCATCCTAGTGCAGAAAAAAGGCCTTTAGGAAAGTGAATGGGATTTCAACTTACTACCACACCTTTGCATACCTGACTATGGACAGGACACCCTAATTTGGTGCTGCAGTATCCTGGAACAGTCAGGACCATACACAGAGCTGTGAAACTAATATACATTATTTACCAAAACCTGTTTTATTACTGCATGAGATGAAGCAGATCATAATATAATAAAGAAGTAAAATGGTTCTCTGTGCTGAAGGGTATCATCCCACCTTCCTTTTAACCACAAATACACCAGCTGTCTGGAAGTCTGACCATCCTGTTATGATACGGAACTTTACTCACTGTATTTCTTGCACAAACAATAGTGGAATTGCCATATAATAATACAGATTACTGATCTGTGAAGACAGAAGTACACTCTGCTTTTTAAAAAATGTACAGTTTCTACACTGCTATTTGTATTAACCAGGTCTGCTTGCAACAAATAATTTACTTACAAGAAGTCATTGTGAACTTAGAGATTAATATTCGGTGTGTGCCAAAAACTTGAGTGATACATTTTCTGAGGCAGATTAAGAAATTAATGACTGGATCTTGCTAAAATTGGGAAAATCTAGAGAACATTTTAAAACAATTGTAAGTAAAAGGGTATTTGTTCATTATAAAAATTAAATAAAATTAAATGTCTTTGTATTTTTTATTTGAAATATCATACAAAATGTAATAAACTACCATTCTTGAAATTCTACAGGAAAAGCACCTCATGCAGTGTTTCTGTCCTGCTTACAGACCTGCCCGAAAGCCTACTTCAGAATGCTCTGGACTGCATCCATATTTCTATGGATGAAATAGTGCCAGAGTCCCTCCTTTATCATTACTGTGTTACAATTTTTCTGTTCAAAGATGATGTGTTGCATACCACCAGAATGAGATCTTCTTATCACGAAACTGAGAAAAAGACACTAATTTTCTGCACTGCAGGATGTGGTGGGAAGGCATGTGGGAGCATTGATGGTTTAGGAGGTCTGCTGGGATTTCCTTGGAGGCCCACACTGTGGATGGAGTGAAACCTGTCTTGTCCACTCTTTAGAAACAGCTCTTGGCAAGTGTGAACAGTGCCCAGAGGTTTTCCCAAGGAATGCTACTGGGCATGGACATAAATCACACCAATAAGTGTAC
Source organism: Piaya cayana (assembly GCA_013389865.1). Taxonomy (NCBI): domain Eukaryota; kingdom Metazoa; phylum Chordata; class Aves; order Cuculiformes; family Coccyzidae; genus Piaya; species Piaya cayana. Next base: position 57,471 of record WAAB01024704.1, read on the forward strand.
AGCTTCCAATACTTGGATTTATTTTCTAGCCCTGATTTATTTGTAAAAATGGTCTTGCAAAACTTGCTTAAGCAATTAAGAAAAACATGCTTCTCTTATTCTTTTTATTGAGATATTTCTTTATAGATAAGTATATTTCCATTTATTTTACATAGGCATGAACCTTAAAAGTAAAGTAGGACAAGTGCAAATATTTTCTTGTCAAATCCTACAATAACAGTAAAATAATAAATTCTCCAATAATAAAATCTCTAATAAAAAAGATGCATTTCAGAACAGCTTGAAGTGTAGCCAACACTTGTGGATACATTCTTTTGTTTGCCTATCTTGTACCTGTTCCTAGCAAAAGCAAATATGTTCATGAGATTTTTGTCAGCTAAAATGAGTGTTAAAGTCATGCTGCTATGAAGTATCATTCTTATATAGCTTTATTTATATGATAATTGGTGGAAGATTTCAGTTGCAAAAAAAATGCTTAATAAAAATGTCAGTATGAATACTGGAAATCATGCTGTTAAATTATTATTATTATCCTACATTACTATCTAGCATCTGTGATCAGACATGGGGTACTGTTCAGTAGGAATTAGAATGCAGAACTAACTCTTCTATGCAAACATTAATTATTTAATTATTTTAATCTTTTTGAATTGATACTGCATTTTGAATTATTTCAGATTCTTCTTACCTTTTTAGGTTTTCTTCTCATTTTCTGTTTAGAAAGAATTCTCTTTCTTTGTGAAGAGACAAAGCTATTTTTACAAAATCTGTTGTCAGAGTTTCTGCTAGGGAGAAATAGGAAAGGGAACTATTCAATTTTGCTGTTTAGATGATAGCAGTAACAACAACAGAAGTTTACCTCTGTACAGAATTCAAAATTCATTCCTAATAAAGAGCAGAGTAAATAGGTATAATAAGAAATAGGACAATCATTTGAAGGTTTCAATTCTGTGTTATTTAATGGAATTAGTAAGAAGCCAGTGCATATTAGTTTAAATGTGTACTTCTGTGAGAAAACAGAAAAAAATTACTTTCCTTATTAATATTTTAGGGTATGTGATAGTGCAGTTGTCTATTTTCCACACTGTAAAGTGTTACATTTGCCAGTCTACTTATTTCATTGCAAACCTTTGTTGTATTTGTTCTACATCTCTATTTGTGATACCAACAATGTGAGCAGGGTGTCAGTTCCTCATTTTGAAGTAACAGCTCGCCCTAGTGATGGGAAAGAACAGCTGCAGTCATATGCTTTGGAATAGTTTGTCAGTCTCAAAGACCATCTTAACTTTCTTTTAAAAAAAGATCCTCATGGATTGTTCAATAATTGTTATTCTCCTTCCTCTGTTGTGCTCTATTCTATTTAGGAGACATAAATCACAAAATTAAACGTGATGCTTTAAAGACTAAAGCAAAACGACTGATCTGTGTCAAAATAACTATCATAAAATTATGTCCAGTTATTCCAGCTGAAAATTAAATTCCAATGTATTTTAAGTGTCTGTTATATATGTTCAAGCATGGACTTAACTATTACATCTTCATACCAGCTAACCATGTCTCTTACAGCAGAATTAAGCTGTATTCTAGATGAAAAGGATCTTATTAGTATTAAGCAAAACATTGAGCAAAATCTCACCATGGGCAAATTACAATGAAAAAGTGAATTGAGAATTGTAATTTGCAGTTAATAATGCTACTGTTGTATGGCAACACTAAGCTGGGTGGAAGTGTTGATCTGCTGGAGTGTAAGGAGGCTCTGCAAAGGGATCTGAATAGGCTGGACCACTGGGCAGAGTCCAATGGCATGAGGTTTAACAAGGCCAAATGCCGGGTCCTGCACTTGGGGCACAACAACCATATGCAGAGCTACAGACTAGGAGAAGTCTGTCTAGAAAGCTGCC
>WAAB01024705.1:0-38011 GCA_013389865.1 Piaya cayana
CAGCTTCTAGTTAGCACTCAGAGAACATGGGATCCAAGCTCTCCACACAGCAGGCCACCCCTCTGACATGTTCAGTCTAGTTATAAACCTCCCGAGCTGGCCAGTTGAACACATCGCTTGGAGCTACACCGCTCTGTGGCTCTCAGTGCTTTTCAGCCTTCAGTTAATTCTACCTCTTGATCCTCGGGGAGGAAAAAAAAAACCACGCTGCTTTAAACTGAGGCAGAGAGAAGATGCCTGGTTTTATGGGTCTATTATAACTAAATGTTATGAGTAGAGTTGATGAAAGAACTGAGATCCCTCCGTCTAAGTGTGAGATGATGCTCCCTGCCGGGCTTGTGTAGCCCAAACCAGCACACGGCTGGATTTGCATGGAAGGGTTTAACTTCATCCCTCAAGCTAATGAACAAATAAACCTCACTGCAATCCTTCCCAAAGGCAAATTCCCACTGCTGAAAGCCCCTCAAGTAACAAAATCATGATAGTTGCACTTTGCCAGTTTTTTTTTTCCTCCTTTGGCTTAAGCAGCTTTAGCCATAGCCAGCAAGCAACTCTGGGAACTCTGCTTCTACTTAATGGGTCCTTCTTGGGATGTCTGGGATCAGCAAGTGTTTCTCCAGCTCAAAAAAACACGGGAAGAGCCACAGGTCACCATAACAGCAACTTCATGGGGTGCTTGGTTCCACAAGTGTCTGGGGAGCTGCCCTGAGCTGCCTAGCAGAGGCAGGGAGCAGAGGGCACAGCTGGGAAACACGGAGAGGCTCTGCTGCTGGTGGGAAGAGACAGCGACATCAGAATAACAGAATCATTGATTTGTTAAGGTTGGAAAAGACCTCTAAGACCATCAAGTTCAACCAACACGGGCACTAAACCATATCCTGAAATGCCACATCTATGGCTATTTTGAATCCCTCCAGGGATGGAGATTCCACCACTGCCCTGGGCAACCTCTGCCAGGGCTTCACCACTCTGTCAGTAAAGAAATTCTTCCTAATATCCAATCTAAACCAGCCCCAGCACAATTTGAGGCTGTTTCCTCTTGTCCTCTCACTTGTTACTTGTGCAACACCTCACCCCAACCTCCTTTCATGGAGCTGCAGAGAGCGATGCGGTCTCCCCTCAGCCTCTAGGATAAACAGCCCCAGTTCTCTCAGCTGCTTCTCATAAAACTGGTGCTCCAGACTCTTCACCAGCCTCGTTGCCCTCCTCTGAACACTCTCCAGCAGTTCTTTATCTGGAGAAGTCCTTGATCTGGAGACAGCTTTGGAACAAATACACGCAACAGCCCTCCTGCCAGACAAAATACCCTTCCAGGTGCCAGAAGTGCTGATGCATTCGGTGGCTGCTTTGGTTTATCACCTGGCTCCTGCCCAGAAAATCTCACGGGTACCACGCAGACACGTTTCTGCACTGAGAGAGGCAGACGCAGGCACTGCTGTGGGGGAAGGTGCTGCGTGCTTCGCGAAAGGTTAACAGGAAAATAAATATTTTGCAATTAAAAAAAGCTGCAACAGCGATGGAGGCTGGAGTGTTGGAGAGAGGTGATTAATGCAGGGAGTTGCTGCCTGCTCACCAGGGGCCTAATTAGGGAGGTGAAGGCAATCTTGATTTCTGGTATTTTCAAACTTCTGCGCATTTGACTCTGCATTTCTAATAATGATCACTTCATATGAATTGCTGCACGTGTGCAATAACTCACGCCTCAGCAGCTCTCTGCAATGCACTCTGCACTGTCCAAAGAGAGAATGAGACATGAAATGGAGCTGAAGCCGCTGCCAAGTGTCACAGCAGCGAACTCTGTTTTAATGGTCGTTCCCTTTGGGATGCGGTGGGTTATGTCTTGTGAAGGCTGCAGGCTTCCTCACTGAGTGCTGATCTGTGAGAACGAGGAGGACTGGGTATTAAAAAGAAAATTTCGACTGCTTTTAGGTTTTCCTTTTTCCAAGAGTCTTTAGAAGCCTGGTTGTGTGGTACTTGCATATGTGTGCATTTTGGATCTTTAGGATTTCCTTTAAGGGCAAGGTGAAAAGAGGGGAAGAAGTGAGCTCAAGGCAACACAGAAAAGCAAAAGCAGGAAAAGGAGGTTATAGAGAGGAGGGAGCTGGGCTCTTCTCCCAAGTGACAAGGGACAGGATAAGAGGGAATGGCCTTAAGCTCCACCAGGGGAGATTTAGGCTGGACATTAGGAAAAAAAATTTCACAGAAAGAGTCATTGGGCACTGTCAGAGGCTGCCCAGGGAGGGGGTTGAGTCACCATCCCTGGAGGTGTTTAAGGGGTGGGTGGATGAGGTCTTGAGGGACATGGTTTAGTGTTTGATAGGAATGGTTGGACTCGATGATCCAGTGGGTCTCTTCCAACCTGATTGTTCTATGGTTCTATGGTTCTAAAAGCCTGGAGTTCATTTTAGCATTGTTACACTGAGAGGGTTGAACTATTATTAAAAGGCAGCTATCCATCCCTCAGCATTTTTTCCCAGCAAATCTTGGGTTGATTTGGAATAAAAGCTGAGCAGTGGGAGCCACGTCCCAACCTGGCCTTTTCTGAGGCTTTCAGGGAGGTGATTTGTGCTCACAAAGGGCTGCGAGGGGCTGTGTGTGGGCAGGCGCTTTCAGATGCCGCTGTCTGTTGGGTGTGATAGCAGCAAAGCCAGGTGGCAGAGACACTCCTACAGCAGAGCTCAGGCTGCTTCCTTGAGAGAAAAAAAAAGAAAAAACAAATCTGGAAAAAGACTTGAGTTTTTGAACCAGAAAACTTTCCTGACTTTTAATCATTGTGTGCTCAGGAGGCAGGAGGCAGCTACATGTTTCTCCTCTTACAAATGTCGCTGCTGTTTTCCATTGATTTCCACCCCCATCCCAGGTCAGAAAATTCAAGAAAAATGCCCCCAAGATGGCCTGAAGTCAACATTTAAATTAAAAAAATCAGAATTCCCAGCCCATAACCCTTTAAATCTCATTAAGAAATCCTCAAAATATTACAGATCGCATACCTGCATTTCCCTAAAGCAAAATGTCAAATATCAGAGAGGTTGTTAATGAATTGGCAAATATAACCTGGTGAACTGTACCAAAATATATTAGAGGAGAAAGTAGGAAGATTAAATTGCAATTAAATGACTTCAGAACATCGAGCCCCAATGCGAAAATGATGCTGACTGTTAAGAGAGGCAACTTTAACAAAACTGCTGCCTAGATGCTCACATTTAAGCTGCTTCACAGCCTTTTCTCATCCCAGAGCAGCTCCAAAAGGAGAGACAAAACAACTGAAAACAATAAAGCAAAACAATAAGAGCACTGATAATTAATCTTGATGTGATTGAGAAGTTGGAGGAGATGGGAAATCTAATTGTGCGACGATTACTTTTATTTATAAGTTTTATAATGAAGTGCCAAGGAAGGAGGTTCTCCGGAGATCCATTCAGCCGTGGGATATTTTTCCAACCCTCATCCATGCGGCGCAGCCATCTGCTGCGTGGATAAACCAGCAGCCTGGCAAGCCCAGTGGCTCCCGGTGCCGATAGCCACCTCCTCGGCTTGCAGAAAGCCAGTGCTGGCTACTCTGGTTGTGTAGTTGCTGTTGCCAATGGCTTGAGATGATTTAGGGGGTGACACGTGAGAATTCCTGGCAGGAGCAGAGTCCTGCGTGCCCAAACATATCTGGATACTGAGGTTTTGCCCACCAAGCTCAGGACTTGCCTTTGCAAGGTGCCAATGGGTTGATCCAAAAAAACTTGGGAGCTTCTCAGGTTTGCATTGGGGTTTATAGAGGAACTAGATCTTTCTTGAAATCTTTGAGAGGGAAAAATCAGGCTTGCTCAAGGTATTTCCTTTAGATAACATGATAATACTTCTTCTTCACTAGGGATGGTGAGGCACTGGAAGAGGTTGTCCAGGGAAGTGGTAGTTGCCCCATATCTGGAGGGGTTCAAGGCCAGGTTGGATGGGGCTTGGTTCCCCTGATCCAGTGGGAGGTGTCCTTGCCCATGGCAGGGGTGAAGCTGGATGGGCTTTGAGGTACCTTCCAACCCAACCCAATCTGGGATTCTATCCTATGATTCTACGGAATACATGAATATCTGACTCACATAACTTCTGTGGTACTTCTATGGTGAAACTTCAACAAAATCGCTCCAATATTTCTCAGCTTCCTTGAATTATCCACCTATAAAAAGCTAAAAAGCATTTTCCCTTGCTGCTGACACTCCTTAGCCTGTGGACACAGAGTGATGCAAGTTGTGCCATGAACCTTGGGCAGTTGGCGAGTATCCCTCCTGCTCCTGGTCCCTGGAGTCAGAGACAAAACTGAGAAGGAAGTGAGGCCATTTGGGGACCACAGGTGGCTGGAGGAAGGACAACAAGCTCAGACCCCTGAACTCCACACTATCACCTTAATGCCTCCTTCAACACACTCTGAATAGATTGAGATGACCCTGGATGGGTTGCTGGGTTGCCATCTCCTGCAAGCTTGACTTACAGGAGTAAAATAAGCATGGAAACGGTCTTGCCTTCACATCCACAGCCTCGGTTTGTGTGGCTGCCCCCCTGTCATGAGGGGCACTTAGTGCAATGATCTCTCAAGTCCTCCAGGTTTTTAGAATCATTGAATAGAATAGAATCATTGAATAACCAGGTTGGAAGAGACCCACCAGATCATCGAGTCCAACCATTCCTATCAAACCATTCCTATTCATCACAATCAACTTTTTGTTCCAATAAGAAACGTTAAGGGAAACGCTCAGTTGGGAAAAGTTCATTAAAAAACATCANATTCTACGGAATACATGAATATCTGACTCACATAACTTCTGTGGTACTTCTATGGTGAAACTTCAACAAAATCGCTCCAATATTTCTCAGCTTCCTTGAATTATCCACCTATAAAAAGCTAAAAAGCATTTTCCCTTGCTGCTGAGACTCCTTAACCTGTGGCGAGTATCCCTCCTGCTCCTGGTCCCTGGAGTCAGAGACAAAACTGAGAAGGAAGTGAGGCCATTTGGGGACCACAGGTGGCTGGAGGAAGGACAACAAGCTCAGACCCCTGAACTCCACACTATCACCTTAATGCCTCCTTCAACACACTCTGAATAGATTGAGATGACCCTGGATGGGTTGCTGGGTTGCCATCTCCTGCAAGCTTGACTTACAGGAGTAAAATAAGCATGGAAACGGTCTTGCCTTCACATCCACAGCCTCGGTTTGTGTGGCTGCCCCCCTGTCATGAGGGGCACTTAGTGCAATGATCTCTCAAGTCCTCCAGGTTTTTAGAATCGTTGAATAGAATAGAATCATTGAATAACCAGGTTGGAAGAGACCCACCAGATCATCGAGTCCAACCATTCCTATCAAACCATTCCTATTCATCACAATCAACTTTTTGTTCCAATAAGAAACGTTAAGGGAAACGCTCAGTTGGGAAAAGTTCATTAAAAAACATCAGTTTACTTGCGTTTATGGATGTTTTTTTCCTCATTGGAAATATTTTCCAGCAGGACAAGAGAGAATTTTGTTTTGAGTAACTGGTGCAGATCGGTGTTTCCAAAAATTCTGTTTAGAAAAACCCTGTAGCCCCAGTGACCTCCACAGCCACCATGTATCTGTTTATTCCTGGCCACCAAAGCTTGATTAGCCCTTTTATACTGCTCTATGTGGAACTTTTGAATCTATAGCTTGGCAGATTCTTTTCTAAGCTTTGCTAAAGCCTTGATAACCTTTCAGCTGGCTGAATGAACAACGTGGAGCTCCAGCAAGCAGCCTTGCGGCTAAGGATGATCACTGCCAGCTGGGCTTGTGCAGCACAACCCAGCACTTGACCTTTTGCTGTTTTTCCATCCTGCAGCCTCAACCACTGTACCTGCTGCTGGGATCACAACCATCCAGAGGCGGAATGGGAATCTCAAGGAAAATGGAAATCTTGGCAGCTGTGAGTGCTTTTGAAAGTGCTGCAGGGCTGTGTGGTTTGAATATTGCCTCCTCTCCGCTTTCCTGATCAAGAGTGCATTGTCCTGGGTGGGGGTTCACTCTGAGAGAGGGGATGTTGGCAAGGGACTTCATGACCATCTTTTCTGGCACCGCCATGGAAAGTGTGCATTGAAAAGGAGCTGGGGCAGGGAACAGGGCGTGGGGGAAAGCCGAACAAGGGGCTGTTGTTCACACCCTTTCCCAGTACAAGAAGTAAGTTCAGTGAACAACCGGAGGCTGTTCCTTCTCAAGCAGCACTTCTCCGGTGGAACTCCTTGCCGCAGGATGTTGCAGAGGTTGATCCTTTGAGTTAAAAAACATTCATGTAAGGTGCTGGAGGAAAAAATCCACTGAAGATCTCAAACACAGAAACACCGCTCTGCCTTACAAAGTCGCTCACATGCTGGGAGTTTAAATTGTTCTGGATGAGGAACATCACTGCATAACTGACCTGTTTATTCATCACTGGGTGACTCTGAAAGCCAGGATCGGGCCAGACAGAACACAAGTCTGACCCAATAACCTGCTGCTGGCACGCAGATGCATCTGGGTTGCTTCTCTCAGCAGCTGTCTCCCTCTGCCAACTGTTTCCAGGTGCTGCTTTGAGTCCTGTTTTCCTGTCAGCGATGCCTTCATGCCCACATCCTTGCTTTGATATTCGCATTTTAGCAGAACTGTCTTGACCAGGTTGCGAGATCTCCTTGATGGGTGAAGTGTATGGCTATGCAAAGAGTCCCGGCCACTTTCATTGAGGCAGAGGGAAGCAAAGCAGGAATACCAGGTGTAATCGGAAGGCTGGGGGCTACTGTATCTCATAAACCTTGGATGAGTATCCTGGGACAGCAGATAAAAGGCAATTCTTATCCTTTAGGCCGGGAGTATGCATGTCAAACAAAAAGAAAGCCGTGATGCACCCAAGGGCAGATTCCCAGTGGGATCTAGGAATAGGGACCTGTAAATAAAGGTTTTCTTGCCAGCCTCTCTGAACAAGAGCAGGTGTTTGAAGTATTTCCTGGCTGCCCCGAGGCAGTGATTATTTATGGAGGGAGAGCTTTCTGCCAGTGCCTTTTAAGTAGGGGCAAACCACAGTTTTAATAAACTCTGCGTACTGATCATCCCAGGGAGGATCTGTTGGGGTTCTGCTCTGGGGACTCTGGGGAGCTGCACCCTCCCCACAGTTGTTGTTCCTAACTGGGAGCCTCAGCCTCTAGGTAGCTCTCATTAATGATGGAGCCTGGCATGTTGGCATTTCCTGCTAGCAGTTAGATCTGCATTTAATTACTGCACAGGGAGGTACTTTTAATCAGAGAACGAGGTCTTTTTCCTCACGTAATAAAGATGCTTACTGTGGGCTTGACCCTTTGAGCTTTATCCCTGTGGATGAACCACCCCTCAAGCATGTGCTGCCTGGAGCATCTGACAACCAACTGCTGGAGGCTTTCCTAGGGTCCTTACGGTGGCTTTGGCAGCCAAGATCTCCACACCAAGAGCCACAGAGCAGCTGTACCTGCTGCTGCCAAGCAGGCAGCTGGGGTGCAGAGGCTGTGTGCAGGTTCTGGTAGCACTGGAAGCCTGGATCTGGACAGACACAGGCGGAGAAGCTGCGTGAGCACCCGCTGTGGGTTTGGCATTGCAGCAGGGATGAGCACTGCAAGGATAACTGGTCACACATGCTTGGATCCGCTGTCTGCTGAGGGAGATGGGACAAGACAGCCAGGGATGGTCTCTGCCCAACCCTATCACAGAGTCATGGAATGGTTTGGGTCGGAAGGGACCTCAAAGCCCATCCAGTTCCACTCTCTGCCATGAGCAGGGACGCCTCCCACTGGATCAGGGGCTCCAAGCCCCATCCAACCTGGCCTTGAACCCCTCCAGGGATGGGGCAGCCTCCACTGCTCTGGGCAACCTGGACCAGGTCCTCCCAACCCTCACAGAAAAACATTTCTTCTTAGGCCTCATTTAAATCTCCTCTCTTTCATCTGAAAACCACTATCCATTTTTACCAAGGATGAATTGTTTCATCAACATTCAGCATGGTTGAAGAAGGCTGAAGTTTTCTCAGGCAGAGGAGGCAGCTTGTAGCTCTCAAGAGGATCAGGTTTTTAAAACAGAAGTGTTTATTTCCACATTCTAACCCTTATTTTAAAAAAATCATTCAGGAAAATTGCAGGGTTTGTTCTTTCCTCGCTTTCCAGGAACAGACAAGGTTGCAGGCGACTTTGTGGTGGTGAGAGGCATTTGTCGCAGACTAAAGGGTAAGAATAAGCAGCCCGCTTAGAGCATTGTGCCAAAGATATTCTTCCTTCCCAAAACAGAGGTTAAATACACAGTGGGAGGTGGCAGCTCCCACTGAGTTCAGCAGGAGTCTGGCTATTATGCCCTTCCAAATCTGCCCAGGGTTCATATCTACCAGCTATACTTTAATGAGCTACCGTCCTGGGTTTGTTCCACCTCTGTCTGAACCCAAAACCCTTTTGAAGTGTTTTGTTCCTGATAAGCTTGATATTCCAAATCCATAGATGGCTCAGGCAGACATGGGAGTGCCTGTTTGAACCCCCACTGCAGCTCGAGCAGTGCTGTGGGTTGAACCAGGCTCTCCAACAGGTGGAGGATCCGGCCCTCCTTACCAGCTTATCAACTGTTTGAAAGGATGCTGTCTGGGCTGGAGCGCTCCCATGAAAAGTTTTAGCACCAGTGAAATGGAAAAAAAGAAGTGAATAGAAATCCTTTATTAGGAACATCCCCAGATATCCCTGTATTGGCGTGTGGAGCACACCTTTCTCCACCTCCTGCTCTTTCCCTCTCTCTCCCCTTCCAGACCACGCTCTGTGTCCTTGCCACAGTAAAATTGGGACCCTGACAGGCTTGAGAGGAGGGCCTGGGTGAACCTCATGAAATTCAACAAATCCAAATCTAAGGTCCTGGGGCAAGGCAACCCCAAGCACAAATACAGGTTGGGTGGAGAATGGACTGAGAGCAGCCCTGAGGAGAAGGACTTGGGGCACTGGTGGAGGAGAAACTCAACACGAGCCAGCAACGTGCACTCCCAGCGCAGAAACCAACCATGTCCTGGGCTGCAGTGGGACCAGCAGGGTGAGGGAGGGGATTCTGTCCCTCTGCTCCGCTCTAGTGAGACCCACCTGGAGCTCTGCATCCAGTTCTGAAGTCCTCAGCTCAGGGAGGACATGGATGATTCTATAATATCGATGAGTTTTTTTGACTTGCTGTGTTCGCTGGAGGATAACCTGGTCCCTTTCTGGGATGTGGTTGGCAGTGCGGTCAGAAAGCCTCCAGGAGTGCTGGGTTTTGGGAGGCACCTGCAAAGATGGATTTGAATATGTACTGCAGCGAGCGATTGTTTTAGCTGTTGTTGTAGGGCTTTTTCAAAGATAGATTGAGTTTTTTGAAACAGGAGGAACTCTTAGGACCTGAGGAAGTTGTCATGTATTGACAGCCTGCAGACACGATAAACAAATTGACATTGCAGGAATCAATTCATTTTAATTTGGGAGCGAGAGCAGGGAAATGACTGAATTATCTCCTCTCACAGGGATGATCCCAGCAGCACCACGGAATTGGATTTGTTGTTAACTTTTACAGTTATTGTTTTATTGTCTGTCTATCAGGGAAATATATTGAGGACTCCAACAGCTGCACCTCACAAGGGAAACATACAGGGATGATAAGAATAATCATACTTTTCAACGATAGGTGTCCAAGTATTCCATGAGGTTGGCTTTCCTTGCCTTACAGATAAGCTCCTTGCCAAGGTTACATCAAATTTGGTGGCAACAGAGCCATAGAGACGCTGCCACATTCTCCTTCCCGTTGTTGCAGGCAGGAGGAAGGGAAGATGAGGACTCATTTCTCAAACTCACCCCATGCACTCTCCATGAATGCTCCTCTACATCTGTGATCGCTCTATAACCTCCTTGGTCCATCATTGACCTTCACCAATGGATGCAGCATCACTACCACAGGCAGGGTGGGAGTATCTAGGGCTGATGGTTGGACTGGATGATCTCAGATGTCTTTTCCAACCTTAATGATTCTGTGATTCTATTTATCTCACAGTAATTGGCGCTCCTCTCAGCTTTATTTGCAATTGCTTGCCTTGCCTTGCAGCCCTTTGCAGAGGGATGGGGAGAGGATGCAGGCGAGCGGCGCCGTGGCACCGTTGCCCTGGGAGCCAGGAGAAGGATGAGGCAGTCAGAAGCGGATGAAATCCCACCCTGTCTGCTAGGAGCAAATCCAAACATCTGCTCCTTCTGCTCTTTTTCTATCCCCCCCCAGGCAAGTTACAGGAGCCTCTGCCACAGCAAAGGGCTTTTAATCAGAGCTAATTACCCACTTCAAACGCTTTTTCAGAGATCTTAGGGTCAGTTGCAGTGATGATGTCCCCATGATAGAGCACATCCTTGGCTGTGTTTCCCCTGAGCAGAGGAGGAAAGCGGGCTCTGGGCTTTGATGGAAGCTCTCTCCTGTGCCACAGAGCAGGTCTCCATGGATAAACACAAGAGAGCTGATGGGTTGCTCAGTGAGACGATGACATCCATTAGTTCGGCTTGGAGGGTTTAGCAATGCAGGCTGACTTAATTGGATTTTGGCGTGACACAAATCTGTCCAGTCTGGAGCTGGGGACAAAATTAAAGCAACTCAGAGGCTTTCAGCCTTACGTTTCCTTGAGAGCATTTGGCAGAGGACAACTCCCACTGTGGGTGTGACACAGAGGAGATTTTATGCTGCTGGTGATGAAGATCAAGCTGGGGCCAAGTGGGATGGCTGAAACATCCCACAGTAGCGTTTCTGGCTTGTAAACTGAAGCAATGACTCCAGGGGCTTGTTTGGAATATACTCAATATAACGTGGGGGTTACCGGTGCCCTGTACACAGGTCAGGTGCTTGGTTGGTTGAATGAACTCTTTGGGGAAAGCCAGGTGAAGATCAAGTCCAAATTCTGCTGCACCTTGAATGTATTTTGACCTTCAAGTCCTTCTCACATGTGCTGCTTTAACTGCAGAAGTCATGCTGGTAAAGCAACCATTCTGGATAAGAAGCCCATCCAGCTCCGCGCTGTGGCTCCAAAAATGAGCACAAGCAGATCATAGAATCATAGAATCACAGAATCACCAGGTTGGAAGAGACCCACTGGATCATCGAGTCCAACCATTCCTATCAAACACTAAACCATGTACCTCAGCACCTCCTCCACCTGTCCCTTAAACACCTCCAGGGAAGGTGACTCAACCACCTCCCTGGGCAGCCTATCAAGGGAAGGGCAAGTCCATCCATGCCAAGTGCACTGGCTCCATCCCTGGTTATGCTGTGTACCCTACGCAGGTTTCCACACCACATGCTTCCTCTCCCACTCCCATCTCCCTCATGGGACCCAGAGCTCCTTGCCTTAACTGGAAATTGTCCCACGTCTTGCTGACTGCAGGTCCAGCTCTGGCTCTTTAGGAATCAGTGAGGAAATCAGTGGGAGCCAATGAGATTCCTCAGTCCAAGGTGTACTGGGGAAGACAACTGTAGGCATCACCAGATTTCAGTCTTGCCCATGATTTGCTGATCCTGGAGGGACCAAACACATGTTCCTGATGTACAGGTTTCTTGAGACAGGGCTGACTGTTAGTGGCTTTTCAGCTCCCTCTGTAGATATAATTAAAGCAACTTCTCCATGCCTGGGTCAATTCACTCTGTCTTGGACCTCCTTCTCCCAACAGTAAAGACAGATTATAGAATCTTAGAATCATAGAATCACCAGGTTGGAAAAGACCCACCAGATCATTGAGTCCAACCATTCCTACCAAATACTAAACCATTAAGTTCGTAACTGCCTCTGACAAATCAGCTCTGTGGAGGCTGAGGGATGGGAGGCTCTCCTGCTCTTGACTGGATCAGAAGCGCAGGCTGTCACCAGCTCTGCTTGGTGCACGGTTGCCTCTTGCAATGCTCTTGGCACCCTGAGGTGCCAGTCGGCAGAAGATGGGTTGTTTTTCCTGCCTAAGCTGCCGGGCCCAGGGAGTCAGGGAGCAGGCAGATGGTGCGGGCAGGGTCTGCCGTCTGCCTGATGCCTTGCATCAGCTGTGCTTTTGGAAGCCTTCTGCAGCCCTGCCCTTGACGCACTGCTCGGATGCTCACGCTGAGGTCTGTTCTCTACAGTCAGTGCCAGAATTCAGCAGCAGCCCCAAACCCCCTTCTCCTTGCCTGCTCTGCTGTGGTGTTTTCGGGAACATTTGCTGGGGCGGCCATCCTGCAATCACTTAAGCAAACAATAGCAGAAGCTACAAGTGTTGCCTTCAGCAATGAAGACTTGTCTCCTGCTTCAGCATGCTATGATATTTTAGGCTGGGGCTGTTTGCAAGGAGGCCAGCTCAGGCCCCATCCCTGGAGATGTTCAAGGCCAGGTTGGATGGGGCTTGGAGCCCCTGATCCAGTGGGGTGTGGCCCTGCTCATGGCAGGGGCAGAACTGGATGGGCTTTGAGGTCCCTTCCAACCCAAACCATTCTGTGATTCAATGATGGGGTGTGCTCAGTGGGTTTGAGGTGTGCCCAACCTGCAGAGAACTGGACTGAGAATCCCACAGTTTGTTGCATGGGGATTCCCGAGTCTCCTTGAAGCCTCCGACTGGTCCAACTTCTTGTGCAATGGCAGTAGCTTGTATTTTCTTTCCAAGGAGAGAAAGTGGCTACACAAGATATGAAACAAGGGGATACAGAAGCCTTTGCCTTCCACAGGAGACATCCTACTTATTCATAGCTTTCCCCTTCTGTCTCATGGTCTTCTTGACCTAATGAAACCTAGGATGGTCCATGCTAAGTCAGACAAAAGCCCTAGGGAGGAGAAAATGGGACAGATGTATTCAGAGACCCCTCTTTTATCAGTGCCCGGGCTCTGTAGCATGTTCTGCTCTGAGAAGAAGGGACAGAAATGCTGGAAATGCATTACAGTGAATGAAATCAGCTGCTCCAAATGATGTCCAGCAAATGGTGTCTAAGAAAATTTAAACAAAGGCTGAGAATGTGGAGAGGAGGTGAGGGATTCAGGGAAACCTGCGAAAGATTAAACAATTGAAAGAGCAAATGGTGAGGGCATACAAAGAAGATGAATTATCCAAAGCTGGGGAAGGTCTGTTCCTCTGATTGTGGATACACGAGCATGAAGTTATCAAGCAGTAATTTCAGAGCTCCTCCAAGGCAATATCTGCCCCATGGCAAGGACTCAGGCCAGGAAACTCATCAGCACCTGATGTGACACAGGCAGAGGGAATTCAGCTTGATAAAACTAATGGCATAGTCCAAGTTCACTCCAGGTGCAAGCCCAGGCTATCTAAGAAGCACTTTTGTGCTTTAGAATGAAATCTTTCATGTTCATTTGGCTTCTGGCTGTCTAGGTGGTTGCGACCTTGCGGAATGTGAAAGGTGTTGAAGTTGTGGGCTCATCGCAATTTCCTTTGATGCATCTTTTACAGCAAATTCAGCAGAAATACTTCCAGATTCTCTCCCTTCTAATCTCCTTCCCCTCTCTCTGTATTTCAACTCTCTGGCCAGAGCTCTCGTGTCAATTTTGACAACATGATCTCTGTTGTTTCAATAATGCAGAAATTGGGGGTGGGGGTGCAGGGGAGGGAATTGTTTTTATTGATGTTATTTCTTACGCATCCTGCACTGAGATTAAGGATTGGCTGGAAAACCTGTTCCTGTGCTGCGATTCACAGGGAAAACTTACAGCAAGAGAAGGAAATGGCACAGAAATATTGAGAATATTCTGAGTTTGTTGCTTCTGTGCTGGTAGGTGACATTAAGTCCAGGTAATACATGTCAGAGTGATATAAAGTCAAATACGGAGAACCAAATTTTTCAGTCTTCAACCCAAAATCCTTAGCTCATGATGAGCTGGCGAGATGACATTTAAAACTCTCCTATTGCACCCATTAAGGTGGAAAAATCTCCTCTGTTTTATTTCATTCTTGCCATCATTCAATTCAATTGTTCATTCAATCATAGCTGCTTGCAAAACTGGGATGAGTTTTGACTTAAACTTCATATACTTTTTATGATGATCCAGATCAAGAGAAAGACACCTCCGGAGGAGGGCATGAGGATGATCTGAGGGCTGGAGCACATCCCATATGAGGACAGGCTGAGAGAGTGGTTTTAAGCTGAAATTATTTTAATGGTTTTCAGCTGAAAAAGGAGAAAGTTAGATGAGATCTTCATAGAAACACAGACTCATAGAACAGTTTGGGTTGGAAGGGACCTTAGAACTCATCCAGTTCCACCCCTGCCAGGGGCAGGGACACCTCCCACTGGATCAGGGGCTCCAAGCCCCATCCAGCCTGACCTTGAACCCCTCCAGGGGTGGGGCAGCCACAACATATTCCAGGGCCTTCCCATCCTCATAGTGAAGAAATTCTTCTTTAAATCTAGTCTAAATCTGCCCCTCTCCAGTTTATACCCATTGCCCCTCGTCCTATCACNGGGTTGGAAGGGACCTTAGAACTCATCCAGTTCCCCTCTGCCATGGGCAGGGACATGTCCCACTGGACCAGGGGGTCCAAGCCCCATCCAACCTGGCCTTGAACCCCTCCAGGGGTGGGGCAGCCACAAGGTATTCCAGGGCCTTCCCACCCTCATAGTGAAGAAATTCTTCCTTAAGTCTAGTCTAAATCTGCCCCTCTCCAGTTTATAGCCATTGCCCCTTGTCATATCACTACAAGTCTTTGTAAGAAGTCCCTCCCCAGCTTTCTTGTAGCCCCCTCAGGTGCTGGAAGGTCACTATAAGGTCTCCTCAGAGCCTTCTCTTCTCCAGGCTGAACAACCCCAGCTCTCTCAGCCTGGGAGATTTTGTGCTAATTATGTGAGCTGTACTTTTTGTATCACCTCGCTGTATAGAAGGTGTGTTGGATTAAGGTCTCTTGCCCTTGAATTGGGTTGAGGGTAGTTTGCACAAGTCCCATATGGACAGCGAGGTTTCTTTTCAGCCTGACTTCCCCTGAGGAACCTTGTTTCCCTCCCAGATAAGCGCTGCCTTTACTGGTGGTGCCAAGTGGTTCCTCTGTCAGCCACATTCATCACCCTAGATGTTAGCTGGTCTTTTAGGTGTTTTACAGCCTGGATTACCAAGGAGGTAAGAATGAAGACCTTGAGCCTGTTTTGATGTGCTACAAGGAGTGTGAAGGTCAGTTTTGCCATCTCTGTGTCTCAACAGCATGCTAAGGAGTTTTCTTTTTTGTTACCATGGGTTATTGCCATTCCACAGTTTGCTAATCCGAATGCAACCCGAACAGCCCAGCTCCAGCTTTCACCCTGGCTGCTAACAGCCTTGTCAGAGGAACATAGAATCATGGAATAACGAGGTTGGAAGAGACCAACTGGATCATCGAGTCCAACCATTCCCTTCAGTCACTAACCCATGTCCCTCAGCACCTCGTCCACTCGTCCCTTAAACCCCTCCAGGGAAGGTGAATCAACCCCTTCCCTGGGCAGCCTCTGCGAGTGCCCAATGACCCTTTCTGTGAAAATTTTTTTCCTAATGTTCAGCCTGAACCTACCCTGGTGGAGCTTGAGGCCATTCCTCTTTGTCCTGTTCCCTGTCACTTGGGAGAAGAGCCCAGCTCCCTCCTCTCCACAACCTCCTTTCAGGTAGTTGCAGAGAGCAATGAGGTCTCCCCTCAGCCTCCTCTTCTCCAGGATAAACACTCCCAGCTCTCTCAGCCGTTCCTCATAAGGCCTGTTCTCCAGCCCCTTCACCATTTTGTATTTAGTTTCTATCAAAGTGATGATGACACCGTGTTGTCTGAAGAAACTGTACACATCACTCTGCTGTGGCCCCTGGTTTACGACCGCAGAGAGGTTTTCCCATCCACAGATGCTTTGGAAAGCACCAGCCTGTCTGTCAGCAAAGGCTCTGCCAGATGGGGGAATTACCTGTTGTCTAATGTGGACCGTCTTGTACAGGTGGCAGAGATGCTTTACTTCAGGTACTTTCTTCTGATTCTCAGCCAGCTGAAATACAGCTACGGCTCTTTTATTATTGACACCTACAAGTGTGATCGTAAGAGCAAGGAAAATACACCTGTCTGTTGTTCGCTGGGAAAATTACTGCTCCTAAATGAGCCATCAGCGCAGGCTGCAGCTGAGCTCAGAGACTGGCTGGTTACGTGAAAGCACAAACCTTCATAGTACATAGAATCATAGAATCACCAGGTTGGAAGAGACCCACCAGATCATCAAGTCCAATCATTCCTATCAAATACTAACCCTTTCCCCTCAGCACCTTGTCCACCCGTGCCTGAAACCCCTCCAGGGAAGGTGATTCAACCCCCTCCCTGGGCAGCCTCTGCCAGTGCCCAATGACCCTTTCTGTGATAATAACAGAATATGGTCAAAATGTCATGTTCTGCCACAAATTCTCGCGATGAATTCAGGTAGGTCCTTTGGCCACTGCTGTTTTCAGTTCTCGGTTGGCAGCTAAAGGTGATGGCACAGGGCTCGTGAATCAGCTAAACAGCCTAGACTCCCAGCTCCCTTTAGCCAGGTGCTGGATACCTGATTACATTCATAAACTGGTGCTGGAGAACTTCTCTAAATAGCTTTCTTTTTTATTGAGTGTACAAAGTGTTTGGACCTCGTTTTAATGGTCTTGAGAGCCAATTATGATCCCATGGATGTAACACCCTGGGCCCAGCTAAGCATTTTCACTGATGCTGATGAGTTTCCATGAATTAATTTTCCATTGAATCGAGCTACTTTATTTCAGTGAAAATCTTGAAAGGAAAAAAAGAGGGGGGCTGCCATAGGAAAGGCAGCTTGCTCAGCCCAGCGCTCTCGTTCCCCTCTGCAGTACCGTCATCCCTCTGCCTCTGGTGCGCTGGGAGGAGAGAGAAGGGATTTCAAAGTGGTGGCAACGCTGCTGCTCTTATCTTTAGCAGGATTTGAAAGCGCGTGGGAAACCCACCTGAGACTGCAATTCCCTTCCCTTCGTCATTCAGTGGTAAGTGCTTCGCAGGCAGCACCAGGGGGGTCACCAACACCCCTCGTGTTGCAGGCAGGATCTCAGCAATCCTCTCAAAGCCGTTTCGCCAGCAGCCCCTGTGTGAAGTGAGAAAGGGCAGACCAAGAGCACCCCATGTGGTTTTTCTCCAGGAGACCCCAAGAACATGAGAATTAAACTGAAATATCACAGTATTTCCCATGTGAGCATCACAAACAGGGTTTTCCCTTCATTCTTTCCTGCGGAAACAGGGGACAGATGTTCATGAATATAACTGGACCCAAGGAAGATGATAGTGGTGACAGTATTTTTCTCTCCCACAAAGAAGCAGTTGGATTGAGATGCCTCTGGCAGCTGGATGTGTTGCTGCTTCAGAGGCTCTGCTGCTGAAATCTCTGCTTTGTATCTCAATAAAAGATCTCTCTGCCTCTCCTCCCCCTGTAAAGAGCACAACCTATATTTAGAGTGTTTAGAGTTGCGTATTTAAGCAGCAAGCTTAATTAAATTCTCCTGGTGAAGGAATCAGCCCCTGTTGCCTCTTCAAGATCCCAACCACAGACTGTTCTGCTGTAAACACTGCCCAGAGCTGGAGGGCGACCAAATTCAAATGGGGACTTTCTGCTCTGGTCTTGGAGCAAAAGCATTCGGACCCCAACAGAGGATCCCAGATCAGTGGAACTGCAGGGTTTAACCCAGAGCTGCTGCTCAGGAGGAGGATAAAACTCTCTTCTCACCTTGAAGCCTGGAGAAAAAAGAACCTTTTTCTCGGTGTTTTTTTACCAGCATTGGGTTTTAGGAGAAGGGAGGAAATTCTCTGCTGTTTCCTGCAGGATGGTGCCCAGAAGATATCATTATACATTTGTTTATTGAATTAAAAAAGAATGTAATCCTCTCCTAGGCCTTCTGCCGTTCCTGTATGAGGGCACGCACAAATAATGGAAACACATCTTCTTCAGTTATTTATCTGAAGAGAAATGCTTAATGCGTTACGATTTATTCCACTTGAGCTGGAGTCCAGTATCCTGCACTCGGTACATTAAGCCATAACAGAATTACACCAGGAGCCAGAGTCCTAATGAAGATCAGGGTCTGCTGGGGTCAGTAGGAGAAAATGCCCCTCAGATCTCAGGTTGAGGAGGGCTCTGTCCCTCTTTCCCACATGTAAAGTGAGTTGGCCCTGTAGCAATAGGACAAGGAGTAATGGTGTTTGTTAGACTAGAAGAGGGGAGATTCAGACTAGATATAAGGAAGAGATTTTTTTTATGATGAGGGCACTGAAACATTGGCCCAAGCTGCCCAGAGAGGTTGGTAGTTGACCTGTCCTGGGGCATCTCAACTGGACTGAGTTGAAAACATCCCCGCTCATGGCAGAGGGGATGGACTGGATGACCTTTCCTTTCCAACCCAAACCATTCTACGTAGCTAAAAGGACATTTCTCTGCCATGCAACATCAAGTAAAATCAAATAATAGATGGAAGGGAAGAGTGAGGGAAAAGCTGTAGCATTGCCCTCATGAGACAGGCAATGAGGCATCCAAAATGCTGCACACCAGCCAAAACCAGCCTGGGCACAGGAGCCCAGGTCCAGCTGTACAAGTCCAAAGGTGAATTACCTGTGGCCATGCAGGAGATGTGCAGGACAGCGAGGGTTTTGAGGCCTCAAGAGCTCTTGATGTGTAAATCTTCTTTCTTAGCTGCACTGGGGAGCAATTTCCAGACCTGCCTTAAGGACAAGGAGCCCATCTGGTTCCCAGCCCTGTTTGCCCACACTGACCAATATAGTCTAAGGAAAAGTTTAATGTATAGAGGAGGAGGAGACTGGTGAAGATCCTAATAGATGTAAAAGCTGATCTTTGCTCTGACAGTGTGACCCAGCCTGTTCCTCTCCTCCCTGGAAATTTGGATTTGAATGCACAGAGAGCATGTGCGTATCAGCTATTTTTGCAGCAGAGAGCCAGCAGCCAGTGCTCTTTGCCACCTGCCAGAGATCAGAGCTGAGAGGAAATGTTGCACCACATCAACGTTGAAAGGACCTTGGTGCCCCTTCCTGGCTAAGAAACAGCCTGAGCATCAGCTGTGCGGGTACTTGCAATTCTCCACCAGCTCTAGCAGGAGGGGGAGCTTGTTAATCCACTGCTGTTGAGATGCTGTCGTACAGCTCGGCTGGAGAGAGCAGAGGTTATCCTCTCCCGTGCTGTTTGTTCACCTCTGCACCTCCCCAGGTAGGACTTGCCAGGCTGATTCAAACAAATAGCTCTGTGTTTCTGGCTGAAACCTCCACGTCGTGCTCCATTTTGGGCACTTTGTGACAATGACAGCACAAGGATGCCAGCAATGACAGGGATGTTGCTGTTCCTGCTCTTCAAGCTGGTATTTCAGGTAGGATGCTCTGTCTCTCAGAACTGACACTGACAGGGTTAAATGCAGCACCCACGCTCTGCCAGAGCCCCAGAGAGATGGTCTTTTCGGTGCCTGCTGTTGCAGCTCATGTTCTCACTGTACTTGTAGAAATAATATGCTTTATTGATGACTTTTTATTTCCTGTTGGAACGGCATAAATATGTATACTCACATTGTGAGTGCTTTTATACAAGTGAAAATTATTGCTAAGCCCCAGCCCAAGGAGAACATTAAAATGAAGCTGGATTTGATTTTAAATAAAGACATAGAGGGATGACATTCAGCTTCTCCGGGATCTGCCTCTATTTGCATTCTTAATGCGTTTCTAACACCCAGATGGGATAAATGCGGGGACCAGATCTAAACTTTTGAGGGGTGACAAACTGCTGTGCTCTCAGGCTGGGGCAATGTCCCTTAAATGTGTACAGAAGGCTCTGACTTGGCCTCTGTGAGCACTGGGCATGACAGGGGGACCCGGGGCTGCCCTTAGAGGGCTGTCAGACCTCCAAACAGGGTTGTCTCTTCTCTGACCAGGGAAATGGGTGTATTGGATGCTCCTAGAAATGGAGTAGTCAGAGAGGGTGACCCTGCTTTTTTACAAGGATGCTCCCCAAAGGGTCAGTTGCTGGACCCTCCCTACCTGCACCCTACCCGTGCTCCTCTATCGTGTTTTGATGCCAGCCTGGTTTGACTGGCAAAATGACCCCTCGTGTTCTGCAGAAAGGAGGCCGCCGTGCCTTGACAGTGTAATCATGTAAGCCTGTCAGCTTACAGCAAAGAGGGCAGCGAGGATCATCTTGAAAAGCTACCCACTGTCTTCTGAGCCAGCTCGAGTCATACCCTTCCTTAATGCATCAACACAACACATTTACACAGCACGACTGGAATGGGGGCATGACTAAAATACTAGTTAGTAGGGAAAGCAGGCTGAGGTGGCCCTTGTAGTCTTGCAAGACTCTTGGGCTGGAAGGTTGTGGAGGGCTCTTTATCAGGGTGTGCAGTGATAGGATGAGGGGGAACAGTTTGAAGCTGAAAG
Organism: Piaya cayana; assembly: GCA_013389865.1. Classification (NCBI taxonomy): domain Eukaryota; kingdom Metazoa; phylum Chordata; class Aves; order Cuculiformes; family Coccyzidae; genus Piaya; species Piaya cayana. The sequence goes on from WAAB01024705.1 coordinate 20,391, forward strand.
AGGGGAGATTGTTTTCTCTTCTTTGTTTTTTTTCTTTAACCCACAGCCTTCTCTTCTCCAGGCTGAACAACCCCAACTCTCTCAGCCTGTCCTGGTACAGGAGGTGCTCCAGCCCTCAGATCATCGTCATGGCCTCCTCTGGACTCGCTCCAACAGCTCCTTGTCCTTCCTGTGCTGAGGACTCCAGAACTGGACACAGGGTCCAGGTAAGGGATGCAAACAAACCTTTGTCTTCCTCTGTCTTCTCACCCTTCTGAGAGGGGCTGAACTTCAATTTAACCTTAGCTCATTGCCCTGGTTTATGAGGGGGAAAAAAAGCCATTTCCATATGGAAGGATTTGTCTGCCAGGTGGTTGTGTGGCAGGAGGGACAGTAGCAACACACTATTAGGGATTTGCTCCAGCAACTTCTTCCACCTCCTTCTTTTCAGTAGCAACAGTCTTAATGTTACTCAGTCTCTTAAGAGCTTATCTGCTGGGAAAACTTTGCGGATTTCAGGTCCTACATCACCAATGCATTCTCAAGGTTTAAATCTGAGCTTGGACTTGTAGCTGTGGAGTAAACCTCAGGGCACATTTTCTTTCTGCAGAGGAGTGGGACAGGCAAATCCCAGCCTGATGCCTTTGTGGGCACAGCACAGCCTGGGCCAGTGTGACAGCAGCACCCCTGGTTCTTGCAGTGCTGGGTCCAAGCAGACACACAGCCCCTCCGAGGGGTTCACAAGCTCCAAATCAGCACCACACTGATGCTTCCTACCCTTGCTGCTGTTGCATCTCCTGATCTTGGCTGCATCCTTTTAGCTCCTCAGTGTTTCATTTGTGTGTGTGTGTGTGTGTGTGTGTGTGTGTGAATCATGCTGTTACCTTCTCTCCTTCACAGGGGTATTGAGGAGGCTGGGTGCATCAGGATCCCTAGATGAAAGAGTCCTTAGAAATGCAAAGGAGGAATACTCCTCATTAGCAAATGCACTGTGGAAAAGACAACACAGCAGGAAGAGGCTGGAGTGAAAAAGACGGCACAGACACAAAACCATAGCAGAAACACCCACCAGGGAGCAGATAATGCAGGTGGATGTGGCAAGGGTAGAGCCGAAGTGGGCACTGCCTGTTACAATTCATTAATGCAGCAAAGCCATAACATATCAGCTCTCTATCAGGAAGAAAATAATTGAATGCTTTTCATACGAATTAAGTGGAGAGTGTCTGGGAGAGCTCAGCCCCCCCTGAGCTCCTGCAGTCCTAGCCCAGGTGCCTGCAGTTTTCTCTGTGTGGGTGATGTTGTTGGCTTTCCCGATGGGCCCCAGGTTTGCAGCAGCTGCTGACTCCTAGAGCCAGGTGGTGATTGATTTTGGATTTGTACCTGCAGGTACTGAGGTGGGACAGGCTGGTGTTTGGGGTGAGGGGATTTGAAACCGCAGGATGGAGGTTATTTCAAAGCTAAAGCAGCAGCTTCCTTACTGCTCGGTAAGTCTGTCCTGTCTGCTGGTTTCTCCTGGTGAGACATCTAGTGATGTTAATCAGCTCACAATGGCATCTGTGGTGACTCTGGCTGTGGCTGGGAGATGCTCTGATAGCTGCTGGCGGAGGTCCTCTCGGATCTGCACAGGAGACCCTGCGGTTCTTCTGCTGCAGGTGTGCGGTGCATGATGGAGAGACAAAAGAGCCAAGCCCTTCAAGGCGGTCGGGACTCTCATGTCTGTTCAGTAAATCCTCTTGGCATGCTCTGGGTGTCAGGTGCCGCTGAATTTTGCAGGATCAATAGAAAAGGGTCCAGCACTTCACAGGATTAGACCCTTTGCACACTCAGCAAAGTCATACAGGTTGTTCGTAACAAAACAAGGACACGAGTCCCAGTCTGCCAAGTCCCATTTCTGCACCTTAGGATGCTCTTTGCTGCTATGTAAAGATTTTTTATAATCTGTAGCTAAGCATCTCTTTGATGACAGCATTCGATTTTGCTTTTCTTTGCAACTCATCCAACACTGTAAAATGGCCTTTATCACACTCGGGTATCTCTTGTTAATAAAGTGCCAGGAATTCATTAAGTACAAGGACTGAACGGGGTCAGGATGACAAGGAGAAACTCCAGCACAAGAGGAAGTCAAGAGGCTGAACCTTGGCAGCAGCATCGCTTGCAGAGAGATGGGTGTCACTGGGGGCCACTGGGAAGGATGCAGGATCCTTCAGCCTCTTAATAGCATTAATTGTTGACAGCAAGCTGAAGGCTGGATCCCCGTGCTCCGCAGCCTGGGGATTTGTAGGGAATTGCTCACGCTGCTTTGGCTTTCTGTAAATGTTCTCTAGGCGTGAGTGGTTTGGAGGAGGAGGCTGGGCGGCGAGCAGTGGGGTGGGCACTGTACTGCACAGCTGGAGCGTGTGTTGTGTTCCCAGGAGTGGAGAGTTACACATCTCCTCATAAAATTAAAGTGTGTCGTTTAAAGAGCAAAATGAGAAAAAGTCTAATCCTGGAGCAGCAGTGGTGACAGCTGCTTTCCAGCTCCGCACACAGACTGTACTGCTGGAGCCATTTCCGAACGCAACCCCCCCTCTGCCTTCCTCCCACCCTAGGTTGCAGGGATGTCAGGGGTCTCTGGAGCCTGTGCACCCCCCTCACCTCGCCCACTCCATAAAGCAGCTGCCAGCTCGTGGGTACCAAAGAGCACAGAGAGGAAACCCTGGCCAAGTACTCACCTGGAGCCCTGTGTCCAGTTGTGGAGTTCTCAGCACAGGAAGGACGTGGAGCTGTTGGAGCGAGCCCAGAAGAAGCCACGGAGATGGGTTGGAGCATCTCCTGTATGGGGACAGGCTGAGAGAGTTGGGCTTGTTCTGCCTGGAGAAGAGAAGGCTCAGGGGAGACCTTAGAGCAGCTTCCAGTGCTGAAAGGGGCTCCAGGAAAGCTGGGGAGGGGGTCTGGATCAGGGAGGGCAGGGATAGAATGAAGGGGGAATAGGTTTTGAGATGAAAGAACGGAGATTGAGACGACATCTTAGGGAGAAAAAATTTCCTGTTTTCAGGTTTCCCAGAGCAGTGGTGGCTGCCCCATCCCTGGAGGTGTTCCAGGCCAGGTTGGATGGGGCTTTGATCACCCTGATCCACTGGGAGGTGTCCNAGGGAGATCGAGATGACATCTTAGGGAGAAAAATTTTCCTGTAAAAACAAGTTTTCAGGTTTCCCAGAGTAGTGGCGGCTGCCCCATCCCTGGAGGTGTTCCAGGCCAGGTTGGATGGGGCTTTGATCACCCTGATCCACTGGGAGGTGTCCCTGCCTGTTGCAGAGGGTGATACTAGATGAGTTCTAAAGTCCCTTCTAACCCAAACCATTCTGTGATTCTAAGGTACCTGTTCTCAGCACCATATTCAGGCTTTTGGCAGCTGCACGATGCTTCTGTTGTCCAGCTGTCCAAAAGACCTTCACAATAACTAGCGTAGAAGCCATTTTAGCTGCAGGCATCATTACGAAGTTCATTGCTTGCACACAATAACTGCTGTCTGATTCCATAGTTACCGCAGTGTTACATTAAGTCTGAAATGGGGAACTATTTTGTGGTAATTTGTGATTTCAAAGAGGAATAGATTTTGCTTTAAAGGATGAGATCCAAGCTGCTCAAGAGCAGGTAAGGAACTGCCTGCCCTCGAAGTTTTCAAGAACTGGTTAAGCAGCCCTTCAGATCCATGATTTATACCTTGTTTGAGCTACTTTTTCAAGTATATGAACAAAAAAATCTGAAGTGAGTTTCCTGACTAAATTTCTCAGACTGGAAATCCCAGAATCATTAAGGTTGGAAAGGACCTCTCAGCTCATCTGGTCCAACTTTCAACCCAACCCCAACGTACCCACTAAATCGTGTCCCCAAGTGCCATGTCTACACATTTTTTTTACCCCCTCCAGCGATGGAGACTCCACTGACACCCCAGGCAGCCTCCTCCAATGCTTCACCTCTCAAAATGGACAGTGTCATGATAGAACTGGCCAGCCACAAGTAGTAGCATTCTAAACACTAAAATTTCCAGAAGTAATGAAAATCTTGGGATATCTCAGGCTTAGGGCATGCAGCATTTTCTAGGAATTTAGGCTGGGCTTCAACAATCTGAATTTTTCAGTCCACTTGAGAGACTCCTGGGGGTTATTCCATCCCACACCATGCTACACGATCCCATCCCATCCATGCTACTAGTGGCCTCATGGCATCAAGCCAGATCAACACATTTGAATTAACAAATTAACATTGATTTGTCAAAAGACCTTGAAAGAGAAATCAGAGAAGGCTGGGAGGAATAAAAGGGAAAAAACCTCCAAAACAAATCAACAGTCTCAAAGCTGAGTAAGTCACTTCTCTGCCATGTGACCAAATTATCTCCTAATAGCTCCACAAATCCTAGGAATGGAGTGAAATCACAGCCAAGCACTTGGTGTGGGAGCATGCAGTGCTGCTTAATGAATTCCTATTGTTCTTTACCTGCTTTGCTCCTGGGCCACTGTGCTGGCATGTTCCTGGTGGTTGGAGGCAGCCTGTGGTATTAAACTTGCTGGAGGGTGTGGAAGCACCTGCAGTGGCTGCAAATAGTTTGTAAATCACTTCAGAGAAGGGTAGCGGTAGGAGTAGTTGCCTTTCTTCCACCTGCCTTTCTGAGCTTCATCTCCACTGACCTATGGGACAGGGATAGAGACAGGGACAGGGCATTTCTTGAGCATTTCTTGAGTGTGACCTGACGGGGCATTTCTTGAGCATGAACATGACCTTGAGCATTGGCTTTTCAGCTGTCGACATGCTCCCTGGCACAATACTGGCCTGTGCCAATCCCAAGTGATGCTTGTGCACAGCTCGAGAGAGAAGCCTTATCTCCTGAAACTGGGACATCCATTTGCTAGCAACCCAAATGTTTGCTGGAAAGACTACTGGAGGATATTTTAGTGAACAGCAGCATGGAGAACCCTGTTTGAAGGCCCAGGCCCATGATGGAGCATTGCCCAGTTTGGTGGTATGAACGTACTTGTAGCCTTTTCACAATTACAAACACTGTAGAGGGAACTCCATCTCTACCATTGCCTCTGCAGGGAGCCCTTTGATGGTGCTACACATCCAGCACAGCTCCTCTATGTCTGATGTCTAAATCCAGGACTGGAAGAGCTAGTGGAAGTGTGTCACTAGACTAGAGCAGCCTTTACATCAGGCAATTGGCCCCACATGACTGGGAGAGGCTCTGGCTGCCTGATGCTGAGCAGTGGCAGTGGTAGCAGCACAGAGTGTTGCAGTACTGTGAGGTCCTGGCTGCTTTGAAGCCCCCGTGGACTTGATGTAGAGGAAACATCTCACCCTGCCTTCATCTCCCATCTCTGTTCTTCCCATGGAGCTCTGGAACTGGCTTTCATGGTGAGGCTGTCCATGAGATGCTAAGCTAGAAAGTCCTTCAGATCTGTCCCCTCTAGACCACTCAGCAGCAAAGGAACAGTAGCTTCTGCTCACTCTGAAAGTGGATCTGAGCTCCTGCCTGAAGCAGGACTTGTACACTGGATATTTCACTCCATGCTTAGCATCTGAAAACCATCAGCTTCTCTGTGAGCCTTCTCTTGCCAACGCTGCTTTTGAACTGAGTGCCACGGTGCAGGTGTAGGCGCAGTCCCTGGAGGATATTGGTTCTTCCTTTCCTGTTGAGTGAAGTGAAATAAAATCTCTGTTGCTGCACTGCGAGGAGCATGGGAAGGATTCTGCCTGTCTGGATACTCTAATTAATCAGATTTGGTTCAGTTTCCTCATCTTGGCTCTGAGCTGCACATTAGTTCACGATCAAGAGCTGCACCAGAAAAAGCTGATGTTTTCCCTTCCCTCCTGCCAGGCCAGGGAAAGCAGTGCAAGAAGGTTTGGAAAGCCACTGCTGAGTGATCTTGTTCTTAATTGTGCTCCACGGGCTGGATTCATAAAAGCAAGATGACACGTCATGTTGTTCCTGCTTGTTTTTCTGCTGAGTTCATTTACAAGCAGGGGCTCCCTTCTTTGTACTGAAGAAACATCATTTGTTTCTCTCGCTGCTGTGGCTGGTGAGGGTTTCAGGTAGAGGGGAAGGAGGGAATATTAGAAAACCAAACCTAGACCCAGGGTGGCTTTTATTCACACAGCGAATAAATAGCAAAGGCAGGAACTAGGACTCATATGTGTGTGTGTCTGCGTGGCTGCAAGGATCACAGTGGCTGGTGGCTCTGCACAGCTCAGCCTGTTGACATCGTACCTCAAAAGGAATGAAGGGCTTTTGGCTCCCAGAGGCTCAACTGGATCAAATAAAATATTGCCAGCCTGCAATACACTCAGACAAAAGTCAGTCTCTGGTCACAAACATCCAGATCTTATTCATCCTTGTGAATGAATCTGCTTCTGTGACCTTCTCACCAGTGTGTGTTTCATGCCCACACAACCAGGACAGGAAATCTTGGGGTACACAGAGTTTTATCTGTGTGTGGGTCACTGTTTACTTCTAACCTTTTCCCACCCATCATTAAAAATTCATCTACAGGTTCTGTCTTGTTTAACACAAAAGTTGCTGGCACTAATGCTGGTGTGTCTGGAGCTTCTTTGTGCTTTGGGTCCACCCATACCACAGTTTAATACCCATCTCCCAAACTCCACTGTCCCACTGCTGGCTGTCAACTTCTGTGCAACGTGCAATAGTGCAGGGAGAAAAGGGGCAGATTTAGGGGCAGATTTAGACTTTAAGGGGCGGATTTAGGCTTGGTATAAGGAAGAATTTCTTCACCATTAGCGTGGTGGGACACTGGATCAGGTTGCCAAGGGAAGTTGTGGCTGCCCCATCACTGGAGGTGTTTAAGGCCAGGTTGGATGGACCCTTGGGCAGCCTGATCTAGTGGGAGGTGTCCCTGCCCATCACAGAGGGTTGGAACAAGATGATCTTTAAGGTCCCTTCCAAAACCAAACTATTCTATGATTCTATATAAATAGTTGAGCCATAACCAGCAAAATCTGAATCCAAGCTGAAATGGATATATTGGTGTGAGGGAACTGAGCCTTATCTCCTCCATCCTTCAAGTCTTTAGCCTGACTCTTCACCCCAGGCCTTCATCTCTGTCCTGACATGGGTTTCACCCTTTGGAGCAAGTCTGGCTCATAGAATCACAGAATCATAGAATCATAGAATCACCAGGTTGGAAGAGACCCACCAGATCATCCAGTCCAAACATTCCCACCAGTCTCTAAACTGTGACCCTCAGTACCTCATCCGCCTGCACCTTAAACACCTCCAGGGAAGGCAAGTCAACCACCCCCCTGGGCAGCTTCTGCCAGTGCCTAATGACCCTTTCTGTGACCCTTTCTGCTCAGTTGCAGAACAGCATCTATGTGCTTTTTAACCTGGGCAAGAGCAGGACGGGACAGTCTGAGATGTGCCAGTGCCTTTGTGGATGCTTGACCTGCCCTGCATCAGCCTCTCCTCAGCTGTCCCAGTCAGAGCCCCGGGATGTCCCTTCTCTGTGCCAACAAGAGCTGGTGTGGCTTGTCATTACGGAGAGCTGTTGACTCTGACACTTGCTCAGCCATTCATTACAGAATATGTTATGTCAGCCGGCTGCTCTCCACACTATGAAAATGTATATTATCCCTACAAATTGCTTTCCCAGGAGTCTTCATATGAATATGCATTTTCCCCTGTTCTCCCTTACTTCAATCAAGGATATCTCTATCCATCCCTTCCCAGACCTCTTGTTAATGCTTCTTCTGTTAACCCCACTGCTAATATGCATTTATGTTCTCAGCCGTGCAGGGGAACATGTGTGCGGGGGTTAGGGGCAGTTTGCGTGCTGCTTAATTAATCTCTGAACTGATGGGGAAGCCAGTCCTGCAGGGCTGTGCTCCTTGTTCTTATGAGTGGTGTGGGGGACAACGGATATGTACAATCTTAAATGTTCTCCTGGGGAACACACAATTTCCTGCTAAGTGCAGAATACAGAAGAAACAATAACAATATTTGGTGATATTAAAGAAACCTGAAACCCAGCTTGGGACTTCGGGATTAACTCTGTCTTTGCTACACAAGGGGGCTGGGACAGTGGGGAAATCTGGAGGTGCCACTCCTCCCTCCTCCCTCCTACCCTGCTGCTGCCTGATGGAAACATATTTACTGCAGCAGGGAAAGGTGTGGAGGCTCTGTGGTCACCTCATAGCATATCTGGAAGCTGGGATTTCCGTTTATTAACAGAAACAATTATTAAAGAGGAACACCATATAATCTCTAGGTGAAAACATGTATAATGTCTTCAGAATGGAAAATTTGATTTTTTTAATGTGTTTTGTTTTAATTTAAGCACCTTGAGAGCCGCTTTCTAGGATGAATACTGAAACGAGGAGCTGCGGCACTCACATGCCTGCTCTGGGCTTTTAACATCTCTCTGAACAGGCTGGACTGCTGGGCAGAGTCCAGTGGGATGAGGATTAACAAGGCCAAGTGCTGGGTCCTGCACTTGGGGCACAACAACCCTGGGCAGCTACAGGCTAGGAGAGGTCTGTCTAGAAAGCTGCCTGGAGGAGAAGGATCTGGGGGTGTTGGTTGACAGTGACTGAGCATGAGCCAGCAGTGGCCCAGGTGGCCAAGAAGGCCAATGGCATCTTGGCTTGGATCAGAAACGGTGTGACCAGCAGGTCCAGGGAGGTTCTTCTCCCTCTGGACTCGGCACTGGTGAGACCGCTCCTCGAATCCTGTGTTCAGTTGTGGGCCCCTCAGCACAAGAAGGATGTTGAGGCTCTGGAGCGAGTCCAGAGAAGAGCAACAAAGCTGGTGAAGGGGCTGGAGAACAGGCCTTANGGAGGGTTTTAAGGGACGGGTGGATGAAGTGCTGAGGGACATGGTTTAGTGTTTGATAGGAACGGTTGGACTCGATGATCTGGTGGGTCTCTTCCAACCTGGTGATTCTATGATTCTATGATTCTACGATTCTCTGCTGCCATACAGTGTGGGGTCACAGAACCATAGGCTCATAGTGTCATCAGCAATCTTGCTGAGGGGTGCACTCCATCCCATTGTCCAAACACAAACTTGCCTGACATCCTTGTTGGGATACATCACTCCTAGGCTTGGAGGAGGTGATCCTTGACCTCTAACCAGCTTTCTTAGGCAGAAATCTTCTCCCCTCCAGGTCTATAACCCATGGTACTCTACCAAGCAGATCTCTGAAGAGGCCAATGTCTGCTCTCCTGTGAAGTCCAGGGTAGTGAGCTTGCTGCAAACCCTAAATATCTTAAGGGTTAATATGGTTCTGTTGGGAGTGGGGAATTTGATAGGCTGTGTGAAATACAAGTGAACACATGTGCTGGCAATTCTTTTTCTACCCTTTGCTTGCTGGACACTGTGTCTGCAATGAAAAGCAAACCCTCCACTGCCTGCACTCAACAGGTGAGGAACCCTGCTGCAAGCTGAGCTACAAACAGGGCTGTGAGGCAGAAGATAGGCACGTAGACTCATAGAATCAGAAAATCCTTTGAGTTGGAAAGGATCTTCAGAGGTCATCCAAGTCTAAGACTCCTGCCATGGGCAGGGACGCCTTCCACTGTATCAGGGGCTCCAAACCCCATCCAGCCTGGCCCTGAACACCTGGGCAACCTGGGCCAGGGTCTCCCCATTCTCAGTGTAAATATTTTCTTCCTTACATCCAGTCTAAATTTATCCTCCCTCAGTTAAAAATTCATGCTTGTTTCAATGGAGACTGGAAATGTTTGGCACCTCCAGAGAGTCAGGTGGTGATCTGTAGTGGGAGATAAAGAGAAACGAACAACATCCATTTGTGTTTCTGGGGGACCAATGCCTCCCGAGGGCCTGTGCCAGGGCAGGAATACAAATACCTCCTCTCTGTTTGCAAAAGGGTTTTGGACTATAATGAAGAAGCACCGTGTGCCTGTCCACGGAGGTTGAACATCTGCACAGGCTGATGCAACTCCCCATGCTGCCAAAGACCTAGTTATAAAGCACGTTTCGAGCTGCATTATCATTATTTATACATTTGCTGAAGAACCAGAGATGATCTCGCTTGCAAATGGCTTAAAGAATGTGTTTTATTTTAGAGGAGGCAGGGACATAAATAGCCCCCATTATGTCCCGATGCTGTAAGCAGGGCTGAGATAAGGCTGCATGGAGCTGATTTTTTTTTTTTGGAGAGTTTGTGCTGAGATCAATTATGCTCCCGTTTTCTTAAAAAAACACAATAAATTGTGGCCTGGGGTGTGATTTGGCTCTGTTCCTGAAACTGTTTATATCCAAGGACACAAGAGGCTCCTAAGTAAGTAGCAGCTTGAAATCTAATATGCAGGTCTGCTCTTGTTAGCTGGGGAGGGTTACGTCTTGCATTGTGTTCAAAGACAAGGAGAAAATGTGGATTTGGGGGCCTTGTGACAATTTGCAGTCACAGAGGGCACTTGCCCATCCTCGGTGCTGTACAAACACAGAGCAGAACCAGCACTTCTGCCTCAGGATATGCTGCTAAATCCAGTGCACTAATGGTGCTGTTATCTTCTCCTCTGACTTTGCTGGTTGGTGTCTCCTGAAAAGTGCAAAATGCTTGGGAATTTGATGCTATTGTTGGTACCCCAGCTTCCTCACAAAGGGAGGAGGAGGAGCAGGCGATGAGCTCTTCTCTCTGGTGACCAATGACAGGAACTGAAGGGGTGGCAGGAAGATGCACCAGGACAGGGTTAGGTTGGACATTAGGAAAAGGTTCTTCCTCCAGAGGGTGGTGGAACCCTGGAACAGCTCCCAGGGAAGCAGTCACAGCTCCAAGCCTGACAATATCCCAGAAGCATTTGGCCAACACCCTCAGCCCCACGGTGTGAATGTTGGGGTGTCCTGTGCAGGGACAGGAGCTGGGCTCAATGGTCCTTGTGGGTCCCTTCCAGCTGAGGACGGTCTATGATTCTACGCTAGGATTTCTGTGCATGAGATCTCTCTCTGCCCCTCAGCAACTCTGGGGAACTGAATTATCACCCATCCCAGATAACTCACTCTTCACTCCTGTATTTAGAGAAACTTACGCTGCAGAGCTGTTTTTTTCAACTAAATCTCTTTCCTAAGAGTTTTCACAATCCGCAGATCATTGTGTTGCTTAGTGTTGGGCTGAAATGCTACAGAGCACGGTGTGTAAACACGAATGAACGCATCGAGAAGGCAGAGCTTGGGGAAAGTTAACAATTTCATTAAATTACCTTTAAAAGCTATGCTGTTTGTCAGGTGTCAAGAGCACGCTAACATTAGTGGTGACGTGAACGGTACTGATGGCCTGCTCCTGTGGCGGGAGCGGCGTTATTTTTAGCCTGATTAGTCCTACTTTAGATTTTAACCTAGTTACCGAATGTGGATAAAAACAAACCGAACACGGTCTGGTCCCTGCAGCGCGATGTCCTCAGGCTCAGGTGCAGGCTGCTTTCAAGAGCGAAAGAAATGTAATGAACAGTGTACAAGAGAGGACGTAGGAAGATTGGATTTGTTTTAATGGTTTTCTATAAATACCCTGTCTGGCTCTTAAATGGAAGCAATTATTCTTGTCCTGACCCCCAAAAGCCTCACATGGCCCCTTCTACCCAAGACGAGAGAAATATCTAGGGACCAGGCGATGCGGACATGCCATGGGAGCGTAGGTACGTGTTTTTGTGCTGTTTGGGGCTGCTCCTGCTGGGCTTTGGGTGAGGGTGACTAATTGCATGATGACAGTTTGGAGCATGCATAACTTCAGGAGCTTTGGGGGTTCCCCAAGGATTTCTGGGCTTTTCCAGATACAAGCTTCGTACTTGTATCTATTGACTGAAGGTCACGTTGACACCTCTTGCTAGAGAAGGGCAGAGGATTCCTGGCACAGTGGTTGTGCCTCGGCAGCTTCCCAAAACATTATCTGGGAGCACTTGACTTGCTCATCCCAAGGGGATCGCTGTTGGCCACCGCGATGGGGTCTAAAGACTGCAGCAGATGCGATCCGGCTGCCTTAGTGCAAACTACAAAGCAAAATGCTCCTTGGAGCTAGAGAAAGAAAAGGCTGTATCCATCACCCTGCCACTCCTTATGCTATCAGACAGAGGCTGTCACAGCTGATAAACGTTTCCTCCCAGCACAGGGCCCTGACGGGCCTGTTGAGCGATTTTTGCTGCATCCATTGAAAAGGGCTGTGCCGAGTGATGTCCACCTTGAGCCTGCACACAAGATCCCTGCCTGGTCATCAGCAGCACTCCGCTGCTCATCCAAAGAGTGATGGAGATGACTCATGTGAAAGGACAGAGCAGGGGCATGTCCCCATGTCCCCGTCCCTCTGGAGGGAAGGCTGGAAGATGCACAGTGGAGGGGTGAAGATGATAGTCCCAATTAAAAACAACAGGAGATTAATGAGCATTTACCAGTCTGCAGAGCAGGTGAATCTCTTCTTGGCTCTGTTCCTACCTAGGATATACTCCATGACCTTATATCTCACCTTGCCTCTCCCTGCCTCAGTTCCGTTATCTATTAAAGGGATTTAATTGCTCTTATGGGAATATGGAGTGAGGAACAAAATAATTTAATGTCCTATAGCAGGAGCTGGCCAATATGTACAAGTTGACTTTGATGGAAGAGTCTGCAACAATTGTCGTCCACCAAAAAGCTGCAATTTTTTTCACTTTTTGTAATGGAAAGATAAAACTGGTCACAAAAAGACCATCAGCAGATGAAATGTGACCATGTTTGCATCAGGTTTTGGTCCTTTCCCTCTGCCTTTTCCATTAGCAGAAAGAAGGGAGGTAGGAGCGGAGTAAGCACTGGGATGTGTGGATGGGAATGCCTTATTTTCACACATAGTTAAACAAACATGCATTCCCAAAGCTTTTCTTTGGAAAGAAATTGGTTTTGATTAAAAAAAAACCCCAACTTTGATTGAAGTTCACGTTCTTTGATTCTAGTTCACATCGTTGCTCCTGCCTGTCTGTTGTTCTCACATTCGGGTAACTGCATCGCTACTCCTTCCTTTTTCACATAACGGCTTCTTTCCATCAGAAACAACCAGATGGCATCAAAGCAGCCACCCCCGCTGGCTGGCAGCTGGGCGGTGACGGGGCTGGCACCAACTGCTTCCGAAAGGGACGTAAAATGCAGCTCCGCGTCCGTTATGCCAGGCAGATGGGGAACATCGTCCTCCATCGTCCTCATTAAGCTTCATCCCTGTTGCTGTAGGTTTGCTACCAGAGAAGGAAGATCGTGTCAAGATTTGTACCGTGGGATAAGGTCCTAATGATGGGAGGAGATAGTTTTCATATGAAGATGGAGGCCAGGCAAACCCTGCCTTGACCTAATGATTCACACGCAAAACTACTTGTTGGTTTCTCATTAGGAATTAATTAGCTCTGATGAGGAAAACACCTTTATTTCTTGTCATTGAAGAAAAGCCTAGGAGCCAGGTTGCAGAAATCTTAGAATCATGAAATCGTTAAGGTCAGAAAAGACTTCTAAGGTTAAATCCAACTATCAGCTGAACACCACCATGCCCACTAAACCTCATCCTGAAGTGCCACATCTATACAGTTTTGAACCCCTCCAGGGATGGAGACTCCACCACTGCCCTGGGCAGCCTCTGCCAGGGCTTCATCACTCTTTCTGTGCAGAAATTTGTTCCTAATATCCAACCTAATCCCGCCCCCAGCATAACTGAGACCGTTTCCTCTCATCCTATTGCTTGTTGCTTGGGAGAAGAGACCAGCACCCATCTCACCACAACCTCTGTTTCGGGAGATGCAGAGAGTGATGAGGTCACCCCTCAGCCTCCTTTTCTCCAGGCTAAACGGCCCAGGTTCCTCAGCTGCTTTTCATAGTACTGGTGTTCCAGACCCTTCCCCAGCTCCGTTCCCTTCTCTGGAAGCACTCCAGACCCACAAGGTCTTTCTTGTACTGAGAGGCCCAAAACTGAACCCAGGATTTGAGGTTCAGCCTTATCAGCACCAAATGCAGGGGCATGATTCCTTCCTGCTGGCTAGAAAGCCCTGAAGCACAAGGTTCAATATCCATAATGTTCTTTCAGGACTGTGTTTTTCTTCCTCTTGACATTTTTTTCTTACTCATTGAGTATTAAGTGACCTATTAAATTCACTTTGAAATTAATAAGAAGATCATGACTCTAATGCTGCCTGCCTCACCAGCATCAGGCTTGGCATTGATGGGATCTGTGCTGACGTTCTCCCTTCTTTCTTTCTTCTTATGAAATGCAAGAGACATTAAAAAAAAAAGGAGAAAAAAGAGGAAGGAAAAAGAAAGAAAAATAAAAGCAAGATAATTTTAGATTTAAATTCCATGAAAGCAGTTGAGTTCAGGACTAAAATCTCCCTGCATGCTACCAGACACCATGGAAATGCTCCTGACATCCAGGCTCCAGCAGCAGCAGGAACATTCACTGAAGATTTAGACTGTGATTTTTCACTCCCCTCGAATGTTAATGGCTCTTGGATATGTCATTCTCTTGAGTTCTTTTCATGTCCCTGGCCTGAATTAGGATGTGCTGGGTTTTACCTGGCTGGGTTCCACGGTTTTCTCCCTGGGAGAAGGTGGTGGCCTTATGCCCTGGGGAGGGGCTCGGCAGTGGGATATAAATGGCCAGAACTATTAGGAGTCACAGAATATAGAACAGTTTGGATTGGAAACGACCTTTAAAGGTCACCCAGTCCACTCCCCCTTCAAGGCTGGATTGGATGGGACCTCAGACAGCCTGATCTAGAGGGATGTGTCCCTGCCTGTGGCAGGGGATATGGAACCAGATGATCTTTAAGGTCCCTTCCAACCCCAACTATTCTATGATTCTACGATTCAGCAAGCAGAGGCATCCTCAACTCGATCAGATTCCTCAGAGTCCCATCCAGCCTGGCCTTGATTGTTTCCAGGGCTGGGGCAGCCACAACTTCTCTGGGCAACCTGTGCCAGTGCTTCATCACCCTCATCATAAAAGATTTCTTCCTTATAGCCAGTCTAAGTCTCCTCTCCTTTAGTTTAAAACCATTACCCCTTGTTCTGTCAGTGCAGGTTCTACTAAAAAGTTTGTCCCCAAGAGGCCTTTGGGCGTCCCCCTGCCTCATGTGTCCAAGGGGATGCATTGTCTCCCTGCTCTCTCGCTGCAGATTGAGGTTCAGGATCTCTTGCAAAGACAAAACACTGGATGAGGCTGTTAAGAAACTAGAAGTGATTTATACATTTTAAATTTTTTTCAGAGAACTTGGGCACCAACCGTGGTGCCTGGGAGATCTCACAAAGACACACAAACACACTCCAATTATGTTATACATAAATTTTCCTCCTGAATTTATCATCTCAGGCCCGCAGACCCTCCTGGTGCAGAGAGAACAGCCCTCCTGCTGCATAAACAGGTTTCCTGCTGAGCTCACTTAGCCCATGCCTGCCTTCTCTTCCACACCACGTGGTGTAAATGCTCTGTGGTGCACATTCATCTTTCCTTTTTGACAGGGAAGTCCAGAAAGACGGAGAAATGGGCATCTCTCAAAGGCATCGCACNATTGGAATATGCTGCCCAGGGAGGTGGTTGATTCGCCTTCCCTGGAGGTGTTTAAGTTACGAGTAGACGAGGTCCTGAGGGACATGGTTTAGTGTTTGGTGGGAATGGTTGGACTCGATGATCCGATGGGTCTCTTCCAAACTGGTGATTCTGTGATTCTGTGATTCTGTGATTCTGTGAAAAGCTGCATCTCCTGCTCGTGTTGGCAGAAATTCAGAAGAGACTGGGAAGTTTGTGGTGCTCTGCTTACAGGATTTAAGGCTTAAAGTTCAGAAAACACCGAATTACCTTGCTCTGATCACCCCTGCCCTGAGGAAACCTCATTTTAGTGGTAGGAGGTGGTACGCAAAGGGACTTGCTGCACTTCTTAGAGTGGAAACCATCTACCTCAGCCAAGCCTGTCTTCCCCTTGGACCAGGTTGTCTCCCTTCCTCCTCCTCCAAACTGCCTTCAGTCTTTCTGGTACAAGAGCCTCTATGGGTGGGAGCTTGCCAGCAGTAGGACCTTCACCTGGGGCTGCACCGGTTCCTGACAGCCAGATGTTGACTGAATTGTCAGAAATTGGCTATTCCTTCTCTTTTCAATTTTTCTTTTATTTACTAGAGTGTTCAAGCACCACTGGCCAAGTTCTCTGGGGAAAAGGAAAAAAGAAATCCAGGTTTAGGAGATACCCCACAATTTCATCCAGTTCATCATTTTCTCAGAGACTGACAGGTAATTTTGTCCAGGCAGAGTGTTGAGACGTTGCCAGGGCAACCCACCTTCCTCATGAAGGCTGCAACCTTAGAAACAGAGATGAAGAAAGGAAGGCAGGGAGGGATTCTGCAAAGTTTTGGAGCAGTTGAGCTGCGTTGTCTATGTCCTTTCATTGCTGGAAAGATCAGGCGCTGATCTCGGGATTTTTTCTCAAAGGCATGGGAAAGACAGAAAAAGATCCTTATCTGGGCTGAGATACAGCTGGTCCAGATATCAAAAACTCCAGTCGACCTGGATTCATGTCAATGAGGCTGCAGGAGGTAGATCGCGGGCTGGTTCACATTTTCTCTTGGCTGCTTTGTGCAGGACTCATCAGAAACTCAGGCTCCGGGTTCCCTTGCAAAGAAACCTCATTGGAAGAGCCGAGATGCTTTAAGTGAGTAAAAAGCTCCTGGAGAGTGATAATAGTAATCTTGGTTAAAGCCATAGTCATTAGTGTGAAGGAATTCCCCCAAGGCTGCACAAATCTGGAATAACTACAGAGCTTAAAGTATTTGTGAGAAGCTACAGGTGGATTTAGATGGATGGGGCAGAGACAGTGATGTGGTGCTGGCCAGCTCTGCAGTTACCATGCTACACTCGAGCCTTTAGTGATTTTTTTTTTTATCACAGAAGCTCTAGAAAATGGGTTGGGAAGTCTGTCACAGGCAGGATGATGAAGCAGCTGCCTGTGGAAGGAAGAAGTGTTTGCAGCTTCTATTTCTGTGGTTCTCTACGGGTTTTTCCTTCCTCCAGTTTGTCACAGCCTTGAAAGAGAACGACTTCATGCATAGCTAAGAACTGCAATCTGGACACTTTGGATTTTGTCAGCATCGGGGATTTCCCTCTGTGCCTCAGTTTCCTACCTTGTATATCTTGATATTTGGCCAATGATCGGTGAGTCCTGGAGGATAATCATCCCATTCACCAGCAGCGACTAGAAGGCACGGAACTAAAACCAATTTCCTGATGCCATATCAAGAAGACCAGGTCAATGCCCTGACCTGACAGTCCTCTCTGCAGCATGAACATCTTTTCTACAAAAATGCGTGGTAGTTACTTTTCTCTTTCACGTCTGCACTTACAGCACAGAGGCACCTGCTGCAGGGAATGAAAATAACACCAGGAAAAAATTTCCAGAGCTTTCTTAAAAATATTTTTTGCTCACCTGGATTCCTGTGTTCAGCCTCGGAGTCCTCAGCACAGGAAGGACATGGATCTGTTAGAGTGAGTCCAGAGCAAGTTTTGCTGTGAGGGTGGGGAGGCCCTGGGCCAGGTTGCCCAGAGCAGTGGTGGCTGCCCCATCCCTGGAGGGGTTCAAGGCTAGGTTGGATGGGGCTTGGAGCCCCTGATCCCTTGGGAGATGTCCCTGCCCATGAGGGGACAGGG
>WAAB01024706.1:0-21088 GCA_013389865.1 Piaya cayana
TCTGGGGTTTTGTTGTCTGAGTGAGGGGAACAGGTTTCCTTTGTCTGGTTTTATTAATTGCTAACCTTTTATCATCTTGGAAAGATTTGAAATGAACACTTGTCTGTGAAATTGTTTCCAGCTTCTTGAGCTCCTAAATGCTCAGTTTCTGGGCAGGTAGCATCAAAAGATAATCCCAGCCCAAACCCCATTTTCCTAGCAGAAAGGAAATGATTAAAATAGATGAGGTACTGCATGGAGAAAGACTGTCAAGAACAGGAGCCGCGTTCGAAACCTCTCTCTTTCAAAGCATCGGATCAGTGGATCTGTGCATCTGCAATGTGTTCAGTGAACCAGAACACATCTTTTTGTCCCAAAAGCTTATATGCCAAAGCCTGCAAATATACCTGCTGAAATGAGGTGTCTGGGGAAAGACCAGAAGTCAATGGTTGGGTGCTATTACTGTTTGCCCATGGTTTAAAGTGTGTCACAGATTTAGTTCTCTCACTGAAAGTGGATGGAACAAAAGCCTAAAGCTGAAATATTACGCCTTGGCTTCCTGCCCAAACTACATGACTGATCTTTAAAATGTCTATTCATTATGGCTATTTCATAATGAAACTACTATTTCCTCGCTATTTGCTGTTGCACAACAAGCTGTGCTCTGACACTTCTGAATTTGTCAACCTTCTTTGCCTGAAAGAACCCTACAAAAAGTTGCCAGTAGTCTAGTTTTCTTAAAAATCCTGGTTTTATCGAAAATGTTACATGGTCCCACTGTGAGCAGAAGCACAGATACTCAGCATGATGCTCTTGCCTATCATCGATTGACATTTGCAGTGTTGGCTCTGCTGGAGAAGAGCAACTTGGAGCAGAGAGCTGGAGTTCTACAGGACAGGCTGATAAGCTGGAGTCTGCTATGGCTTGAATGTGAATGCTGTGGGTGATGCAGGAGTGTCCATCTGTTTTGTATTCGTATCCATACTCGGATACTGCAGGGCTCCGGGCTTCACCTGGCAGGGGCTTCGGAAGCTGATACGCCCAAGAGCCTGGCTTGTAGGAGCAGAGTGTGATCTCTGCAATGTGCTCCTCTGAGCAGCCAGAGAAGTTGCAAAACTCATGTCTAGGTTTTAAAACTCTCTCTTTGTCTTGTGCATGGGATGCTAGGGCTGTTAATTTAAGGATACAGCATCACTCTTAGATCTGCCACCCTTCATACAGCCCTGGTGTGTGCAGTGGGCTTGTTTAATCTAGGAGCAGTTGGAGCCAAGGGCTAGTTTGGCAATAGAGGAGGTTTCTGGTGCTTGTGCCTCCTCTTTCCTTCTAGAGAGGAGGAGAAACAGAAGAGATCTGTGTTTGCATGGAAAAGCTGGTTTTCAGTTCCCATCTAAAGGAAGGCATGAAGTTTTTCTTTGCCCACATGTATCTTTACCAAGAGTGGGAAATTTACTCTTTAGCTATGAAATACAGCAGAATTAGGTAAAGGCTAAGCTGAAAGTCTTTTAAGTACTTTCTCTCATCCCTCTCTGTATGTTTTATTTCTTACCTACTGTCCCTCTGAGCGCAGAGTCCAACGTGACTGCTATGCTGCTGCTGGCCTGGAAATACTCCTTCCCAGACTCTAAGGTGTTAAAAAATATTGCAAATGCCTGTTACAGAGTTAGTAAATGATGTTCTGAATGGCTGAGACCAGTATGGGCCAATACGCTTTGCCAGTTTCCCTTGGACTAATCCCAGTTAATGCAACCACAGAACATGCTGTTGCATGAAGCTGCAGTGAACAAATGCTTTGCGATTATTAGGGACCGGTAGATACTTGCTAGCATGGAGTGCTGCCCAGCTTGAAGTTACTTGCTCTTGTGAGTTCACTTTTAGAGCAGAATTAAACACTTCAGCCACTGTCTGGCTCCAAGACACTTGGATTTAACAAAACAATAGTAAAAATCTGGCTCCACTCTTTCCTCTTCCTCATCCTGCTCTTCATTGATCAGGGACAGATAGTTCAAACAAGCAAGTAACAGGCAAGCTGAAAACATGAAATGCAGGGAGACAAGGCGGCTCTGAAACTAGGTTAGAGATGAAACGAGCTTGAAATTTGGCAGCTGTAGGCAAGGCTGGGTGGCCCCAGGGAAATGGCTGGAAATGATTGATGAAATAAATGATTAATGAAATAGTGTGATTGCTCTATCATGGGATTGTGTTACTGTTTGGATCCCAAAGACAGAAATTGAGAGAAGCCATGTGGGTGTGAATGATGTAGAGGAAAGAGTGCAAGAGCAGCATCTCCCAGGAGGAAAGTAGATCCCTCAAGTAAACCTCATGCTGGCTTTATTGCACCCTATGGGATTTAAAATATGCCCCTCGCTACTACCCTGTTCAGAGGATTCACTTACCTTTTGGTACTGGGATTTACCATCTGCACAGCTATCCTTTATGTTTAGGCAGCTGAAAAAGAAAGCATCTCATTTTATGCATTGGTATTTGTTTTCTACCTTCTCTGCCATCCACTGAACACCTGGGCAATGTAGGTTTTTTTGTGTATCAGGAACATTTGGTCTCCTGGGCTTGTAAAGGTTTTCTGGACAGGGGCAGTAGCAACCTTGGAGCTTCAGCTCTCATTCTGTTTTTTCCTGGCAGATTCTTATTTTAGGAAGGCAGAATGTTGGTGTGAGTTGTTCAAATAACAACTAATCCCTCATGCTGATAGTTGTGTCAGTGTAGCCTAAATAAGAGATCGATCTATGTTTGCACCCCCTGCCAGCTTGGAAGGGAAAGATTTCAGAGCTCAGAGAGTGGCTTGTGGGAACTCTTTGCATCTGCTGTTAGATTAATAGATTTAGACTTTGGAATGACATAACTTTGCCCTGAAGAGCTTTTTTTGGTTTTGTTTTGTGGTTTTTTTTTGGTTTTTTTTTGCCAGTTAAAAACACAAATGCATCACTCTTGCTAGAGTTTAAATGTTTACAGTGCAAAATACTGCCAGTCAGACTCCTGTTCATTAGGAGTTAGCTTGAAGAAGCAGTTTCCTTGGACCCATCAGATGGCTTCTTTATTTCTGGAACTGCAGCCACATTCATTGGCTTTCCATGGCTAGCATGTCCTAGCAAGTGGCTACCTCCTGCTGTACAAGCTTATAGCAAAATCCATACCAGGCAGACCTCATTTCTCCCAGAAGTTGCAGCACCTTTTGGCTATTAGTGCCAACTGGCTGGCATGGCTGGAGACTAAATAAGCATGTGCTTATAGACATATGTGTATATATAGATATAAATGTGTCTGGTTTTAATATCTAGAATATTATCTTCTTCCCTTTTGGCGTTCAGTTCTTCAGCCGTTGTTCACAGACTCATAGAAAGTCCTGAGTTGAAAAGGACCCACAAGGATCATGGAGCCTGACTCCTGTCCCAGCACAGGACACTCCAACATTCACACCGTGGGTCTGAGGGCATTGGACAAATGCTTCTGGAATATCATCAGGCTTGGTGCTGTGACTGCTTCCCTGGGAGCTGTTCCAGTGCTCCACCACCCTCTGGGGGAAAAATCTTTTCCTGATGTCCAAGGTAGCCCTCCCCTGGCACATCTTCCTGCCATTCCCTTGGGTCCTGTTGATTAGGAAGACACTCTTGTATAGAAACTATGCAATACAGAAATGCCAGGTTTCTTCACCCTTTCCTTTCTGACATGAATGACTTGATACCTGAGATTGTGTTCTTGCTTTTGTTGCTAGACAAAAAGGCATCTAGCTTTGCAGGAGCTTCACAAGTGAAAACAGTTCTGTATATGAAAGTCCCTTATTTCTTCAAGGGCAATAAACATACATGGAATGGATTGTCGAAGGACTATAGGCTGGATTTGTTGGTTTTTTTAAAGCAATCCTGTATTTAGTCCTGGGTAGCTGTTCTGTAGAAATGCTTTGTCTTTTGTGGCTATGTGGGTGGAGAGCTCTCAGTGCCGGTTACTCACGAGGCTAGGTGTTATCTCTGGTCTGATTTGGAGAAAGCTTAAGAGAGAAAACTCCTTTTCTGCATGTCTGTCCTTCGCTCATTCTTTTCTTCTTAACAGCAAGACAAGGTTTTGGGATGCTATTTCAAAGCATGGGACTCTCGGCCTGGGTGACATCACTGTTTAAATGCTGAGGTGGATTTCAGGTACTTGTTAATTTGATGAGCACAAAGTCATGAGCTAGTGGATGTGGCTGACCTTCCGCAAGACATTAACATTGGGAGATAAGGACCTCTTATGAAACCACTGAGGTTACACAAGAGCCGTTCCCTTCTCTTGCTTCTGCTGACAACAAGGCTGTTTGGGTGGCTCCTCTGCAAAACTTCGTGGGACTTTTATGAACAATTACCCATAATGATTTGCCTCTGAGAAACCTTCCTCTGACTCCTGCCATGCACTTGGGATGTCATGGTTAAATGCCAGTGGAGCACTGCTGCTGTGCCTCTTTTTGGCTGAACATCAAGGGGCACACATCCAAATGTCAAGGTTTTTTTCCATGTGCACAATCTGAATCTTTTAAAAAATCAAATAATTAAAACAAAGAAGCAGAAATGAGATCTCCATGTGATCACTCTGCATAATCTGAGCTGTCCTTGATGCTACAGAGGAGTCGTGTGACTTCCTTTGGTCCTCAGAAAAGGCAAACCTTGCAGATTTACCTCTGCTGCAAAGGTGTCCCTTGCTGAAATAACCAGGTAATTGTCTTCAACTGAAACCTCCAGGGCATGGAAAGCTACCAAATGTCATGTCATCAAGACCAACCATCTAATTTTGGATTGCTGCTGAGGAGGCTGGAAAGCCCTTGAGACCAAGATGTGTCATCATCATGAGACTGAGAGAGAAAAAAAAGAGCTGTACAGAAGCCAAGTGCACTGGTCTCTTCTTGGATGGTGCCAGTAGAGATTTTGTGACACAAGGAAGCCAACTTTCTGGTTTTCCTGTAAGGTCTTGGGAGCTGAGAACCTTAAGAGAAATGTCATAGCCCAATTTCTTGCTCTCAGACTCCTCTGCAACCACTCCCTGGCTCCTGCAAGGGCACATCTTACAGACTTACTGGGATGCTGGGAATACAGAGACAGTGCTTAGCTGTTCTTCGTGCTCTTTCCCCAGTCTGTCCTTCTTTTGTTCTGCTGGTTATGATATGCACATCTTGGGGCACTGGGAATCCTGACAGCTGCTGACTTTGGTTTCAGAAGCTCAAACCTGCAGTTTGAGTTTTCTTTGAGTAAAGGGAAGGATAAAAAATCCTCCACTTTGAAAAAGGTTGTTTATAAGAAGACAATGGGGCAGAGTGGACTAGAATGCGATGCTGAAAGAGGTTGACACTGTGGTTTCACCAGCTGCCTGCTCTCACAATAAGCAAAGGCTTTTTTTTTTTTAATCAAGAAAACAGAAGCTTTTCCAAGTGAGAGATATCTTCAGTGCAGCATGCCGCACCTTGTCTTCACTTGGTTGAAGTGAAAGGCAGTGATGACTGCTCCCCTGAAAGCGGCAGTGAACAAGCCAGTTCTGCTGCCTGCAGATTCCCAGGTAAAAGCATTGTACAAATGTCAGAAGAGTATCTCAGGGCTTGAAAAAACAAGTGTCATTGCTTTCATCTTACGTGAAATAGGGGTGTGGGGAGCAGGGGGAGAAAATAGGACAGATGAAAACTGAACTCCAAGCCAAAAGTAGGCCTACATCTGAAAGCAACTCTAAACAAGAGTTCCCTGTCTATTCACATGTAGTGAGTGATATTAGCCAGATGCCAGATGCACTTTTGGATCCTCACTTTGCTGCTCCTCCGTGGCAAGACAGAGGGAGAAAATAAAATAGGAAAGCTCATGGATCAAAATAAAGACAGAGAGATCCTTTATCAGTTACTATCACAGAGTCAAAGAATCACCAAGTTGCAAAAGACCTCTTGGATCATCGAGTCCAACCTTTCCTATCCGCCACTAAACCATGCCCCTGAGCACTTTGTCTATCCGTCTTTTAAATACCTCCAGGGAAGGTGACTCAACCACCAAATCATGTTTGGCCAAATCATGGGCAAAACAGACTCACTTTGTGGGAAATTTAATTTATTGCTGGTTAAAATAGATTTGGATAGTGAGAAACAAAGACAAAAATTAATATAACACCTTCTCCCCACCCCACCCACTTCACTCCTTCATTCCTGACTCCTCCACCTCCTCTGTTCCCCAAGGGACTGAGGATGGTTTTGAGCAACCCATGACAGCTCTTCTTTGCTGCTCCTTTCTCCTCATAATTCTCCCCTGCTCCGCATTGGTCCTTCCCATGGGCTACTGTCCTTCAAGGTAATCTTGCCTCTGCATGGGCTCTTTGCAGACTTTGGTTCCTTCAGGAAATATCCGGCTGCTGCAGTGTGAGGTCCTCCATGTCCTGCAGTCTGGACATCTGCTCCACCATGGTCCTCTCCACAGTCTGCAGGTAAATACCTGCTTCACTCTAGTCTCTCCATGGGCTGCACTTTTCCCCCTCCTTGCTCACTGGACCGGGTCTTCACGTGCTTTTTATCCTCACTTCTCACTGATCTCTGACATTTTTTGCCCATTCTTAAATATGTTATCCCAGAGGCACCACAAGTTTGCTGATGGGCTCAGCTGTATCTGTTGGTGGGTAAAGTGCCTTGTTACCTAGACTCAAACACCATGTCCACAAGAGTTGCTTTAATTTAATTTTAGCCTGGAGAAGTGGAAGCTGAGGGGAGACCTCATTGCTCTCTCCAACTACCTGAGGGGAGGTTGTGGAGAGGAGGGAGCTGGCCTCTTCTCCCAAGTGACAGGGGACAGGACAAGAGGGAATGGCCTCAAGTTCCACCAGGGGAGGTTTAGGCTGAACATTAGGAAAAAAAATTCATGGAAAGTGTCATTGGGCACTGGCAGAGGCTGCCCAGGGTAGGGGTTGAGTCACCTTCCCTGGAGGTGTTTAAGGGATGGGTGGATGAGGTCCTGAGGTACATGGTTTAGTGATTGATAGGAATGGTTGGACTCGATGATCCGGTGGGTCTCTTCTAACCTGATGATGATTCTATGATTCTATATTGCAGACTGTGTTCTTAAAACACATTTTCCAGAGAATATGCAGCTGATGGCTCATCAGGAATACCAAAACCAGGAGAAGGGTAAAAAAGGTTCTTTACTCCAGCTACCCAGCTGAAATACTGGCAAGTTCTAGAGACTTGGGGTTTTAATTCAATGAGTTAGCCAGCTCTACTCAGTGTGATGTGACGTGCCGCCACTTAACACAGATGATGAATTGGGCCCAGATTTTTCTGTTCTGGAACAAGATCTCAGCTGCCTCTCCTGAGGAAGCAGTTCATGCAGCCAAGGCCCATAGGCAGCTGTTACTGCTGCAGTAGTTGCCAGGAAAGGAGTGGGAGTTCCACAGACTTGAGTTTACTTCAGCTACGCTAGCCTGGCTGAACTAAAAGCAGCCTGTTTTTTACCAGCACGGAGAATATTCCTGCCCACCTCACAGGAAGATCAACCCTTGCAATCTGCCTTCAACCCTGCTTTCTTTACTGGGTGAGCCAAGAAGCTAGAACTTCTGCAGTGGCTTTGGGTTAAGTGCCAACATCTTGAATGCAGTTATGCAAAAGCTAAAACACCATAAACTTCAACCTATGAAGCTGTCTCTAATTCTTAGTGTTGTGAAAACTTTATTAAACACTACTTCAAGGCCAGAACGAAGAGGGACATGAGAGTTTAAAATAACTGACCATCTCACTACACCCTTATTTAGGACAATTATCAATTGAAATCCAAGTATTTCACAAGAGATCAACAATGCTTCCTGCATAGAACTTAGGAATTAAAGCCCCAAGGAAAAATTAAATTGCCCACAGTCCAGATTTCTGATGCTTCAGATAATTTTTCTTACAGTAAGGTAGATTCTTTAAACTCTTCTACTTTTTAGCTTATTTCTAGGAAACAGCAGGTGACCTGTCCGAAAATCACCATTCACAGCACACATTTGCAACCTTGTTTTCTGACAAATTTCCCCACCTTTGAAAAATCTTTCTGAGAGCTCTTTTAAAACCACTCCTTCAATTTTTGAAGACATTAGTTTAATCTTGACCTCAAAATATCTGACTAAGCCCATATCAGACTTGATGCTCCGCAAATTTGGGGAGTAGGGTTTTTTCCGATGTGGAAACTCGACACTTCCACTTTGCACCAGCTGCGCTGGAGGAGATTTCTTAGGATTTCTGTAGGAAAAAGTTCCCTGCTAATGTGTTAGGAGGATGGTAACAGCTGCTGTGAACTGGCAGTGCCCCGCGGGGCTTCAGGAGTTCAGAGACAAGAGAGGATGAAGCCAACAGCTGGAGGAATGTGGAGAATGAAAACAGAAAGCAGAAAACAGAAAGCAGACTCATGCCAAATGTAAACGAATACTCCCAACTAAAAAGTGGAAACAAATGAGCTAATGAGATGCATGCACGAGTGCCACTGATCTAGAGTAGCTCACTGAGCAGGGGTGGGATGCAGGTGAAAGTTGAAGTGAGGTGATAGTTTCAGAAACACCTCCTGCCTCATCTTTTGAGCACACTTGCAAAGCCTTTGTTCAATTAGAGAGGCTCAAAGTGTCTCCTGTCTTGCACGTGTGTGTTTGCTGCTGGTTTGTATTCTCTGACTTTAAATTATTCAGGCTGAATGGAACAGCAGCTTGTTAAACAAGGAGCCTGTTAAAGAGAGTGAGACAACCACTTGGCAAGAGGCAAAGGTAGAGGACTCTCAGAGCTGTGGTGGCTCCTTAAAGTGGCTGTGATCCTAACCTTGATCCAAACACATGGGGTGGAAATGGAAAGGTCCAAGGCTGCTTTTCCCTATTTGCTGCCCTGAAGCATTCAATGCCCTTCTGCAGCAGGAACAACTGCTGCTGCGCAGCTGCCAGTCTTGCCCATCCAGAAAGGATTCCCCTTTTATTTCTCTGGGAATGACTTCAGAAGGCATTAAAATTTGACCCATGCCTCAGAAACCTGAGGACACAAGCCTAAATTTTAGTTTTAACTTTCTCTGCATTCCTCAGAGTTAAAACCTGAACGTTCTCTGCATGAAAGCAGAAGTTTTGTTGATTGCTTATATCAGAAGTGGAGAAAAATAACCCTTCTTCCCTTAATTGTCAACTACGGGTAGTAATTGTGACAGTGTGAACAGTGGCATTTACTACTGCACAACCAGAGCTGCTAGGAACCAATTTCTCCAATATTTAGTTCCTGCTAGGCTGTGACGTGAGAGAGGGTTTGCTGGGCTCACAGGAGGAGCTGGACTGCAGATAGGGTGCCTCTACCCTTCAACCGGAATGGCTGACCTTGGCTGCACATGGCTATGGGATGTAGCTTTTGAGATGCTGTGGAAGCCCCGTGCTTGGAAAAGCGCTGCTCACCATCTCGGTGAGAGTTAGTGGCAGATGGCAGTAAGCATCACTTGCTGGTCTCCAACTGCACAGTAACAGCTTCTCTTATTTCCAGCCTTCTCACACCAAACGCGTGCGGCAATGGTTGGTCTTGTGTCTGACTGCATGCAGCCCCCAGTAGTTCAATTTTCTCGGAATTCTTCATAGCGTGAACAGTCCGCTTGAATAGAGGTCATGCCTCAGACTTTTGGGGGTGGGTGATAGATGCTGCCGTAAATTGTGTGACTTAAATCTACGACAGAGTTGAACTCAATGCAGAAATCAAGTAAAGTACATGGGTTTTCACTCTTCAGCAACCTTCAGGATTTTTCTGCCCTGAGAGAATTCTTTATCTTGTAGTGTGTATCAGTCATGTCCTTAAAGAAGCAAGAAACCCCACAAAATCTTAGTCATTGCTCTTTGCCTTCAATCTTATCCTTGTAAGGCCAATACAAGTGGCTGTTGAATGAGGCAAAACAGTACTTGTGTTTAAATGCCCCTCTGTACACTTCAGTCATGTTGGGAAGTAGGAGAAACTATACTTAACCAGGGCTGCCTATTCTCCTGCAGAAGCCTTTCTGTAAAGCGTTGAATGGTGTGGAGCATGACCGTGCATACATAGGTTTCTGGTAATTCCTGTTTCACCCTTTAATTAGCTCGGTTTCCAGATGTATTTTCACCCTCTGGTTATGTACCAGTTAAAAATTCACCTCTGCAAAGCCAAACATATTTCCGTTTATATAAAATGTGAAGCGCTAGGACTTTCAAATGCAAGTCGGTAATGCTCTTGTGGAAGTTGAGATGCTGATTCCCGTGAATGAACTCAACACCGTCCTTTGCTGACATTCCTGGCTCCTGTCCAGCTGTAAAGAACCATCAAGCCAAGCTCTAACATGCTCTAAGACCTATTGTAACTTTTATCTGGAAATGGTATAGAGAAGCAACTGTTAAACATCCTGCCATACTTAGAGTTCCCATTCCACTTGAGCTTTCTGAAAACAAATCACTTTGTGTCATACCTGAGGTACTGAGGGGCATGGTTTAGAGATTGGTAGGAATGGCTGGACTAGATGATCCCTTGGGTCTCTTCCAACCTTGTCATTCTATGATTCTATACGTGAACTCTCTATTTTGGGTTATGTGACTGAATGCTGATTTTCCAGTAAAGTCACAGCAAAGTAGAAAAAAACCCCCAACCTACCTGTAAGTTTCACACTACAGCCTTGACTAGTAGTTCCAAAATCAGGGTCAGCTTTGCTGCTTCTCACTTTTCAGCCAAGGTGATAAAATGTGCTTGGCCAGTGATTTTGAAAGCTTTCTTTGCAGCAGTATTTGTGGGAACTTGGATTCTGCAGGACCCCCAGCCTCCAAGGAATCTTGAAATCATCTTCGATAAGCTAGGGCTCCTTCTACATGAGAGGTTGTAAAATCTGCCTGATACATTGGCCTGTTTTAAATCATTTTTCAATATAAGCTTCCTTTGTGAAGCTGCTGTGTTTCTCTTTAAGGCAGTGCAGGCTGTGCAGGTTTCCCAAGAGGAAAGTGGCAAGCAGGCAGGATGCTCTGTGCTTTTGTCACCTTGTCGAGGCTTTACTAAATGCCAGTGGGAGCTGCATGCTAAAGGCACAAATCCCCAAAGAGCGTTAAAGCCAACTCATGGTCCACAATTCCTCTTTCCTACCTAGGAAAAGCCCTTCCTGAGCAGAAACTTCTGGACTACATGCCTGTCTGTAGCCTTTCCCACAGTTTTTACTAAGAGCTTTGGAGATCTTTGTTCTTTCCTTCATTTCATTCTATACTGAGGTCTCTGCATCCTGCAGTTGTCTCCTAGTGTGGTATCTTGCAAATGGTGGGAAAATGTTTTGTGTGTCCTGTAGATGTTTTCACAGATGGTAACCAAGGTTTTGGTGCAGTTTGCATCAGGTTTCCAAAGGGAATCAGTAAGAAAGGAATAAAACTCAGCATCTCTGGCTCTCTTTGTGTCCTTTCCAATTAATCTAACACTAAAATGATATTATCTCCAGAGGACCTCAGTGGCATGAGATCGATGTGGCCACTTATTTCTGTATCTGAAGAGCTGTTCCTCTGTCAGAGATGTTTTTTCCACTTGCCAAGCGATTGTTTAATGCTCTGATGCACTACTTAAATTAAGGCTTTATATTAAGTACTCTGTTTGTTAAGTATTAATTAACAGCAATAACCAATTGCACCGTAAGATAATTACTTTACCCAATAAAAGGAAACGTTTCCCAGGAACTCTCAACTGTTACTTCAGCTCTACCTTGCCCCTGGCTTTACTGCTGCTTTCTCTCAAACCTGACAGCTATCAGCAGCTTTGTAGAGGCTTTTCCGTACGAATGTTTGTTGTCACGCTTCTGCGATGACTTCTCCTCTGAACTTTTGCAACTGAACATGCTCCCTGAAGGTCTTACCGAGATGCAGCTTAGACTCTGTAGCTGCCGGCTATTTCAAATATGCATAAGCTATTGTCATACTTCTGGACTACTTATTTCCCCCTGATCTGTTTGTTTTGTGCTGGATTTTCCTTTGTTTCCTTTTTTATTTCTTTGGAAGCTGGTGAAATCCTCACTGGAAAAGTGCAAGTAGTGAGCATAGCTGAATTGTAATTCTGTCCGTCGCCGGCTTGATATATGGGCTTGAACAAGTCACGTAGCCTGGTTGTGTTTGAAGCTGTGTCAACAAATACAGGGCTGTGTCAACAAATTGGAAAACACTAATTGAAAGCCCTGTAATTAGAAAAACAGCCTGGGAGATTTTTCACAGGATGCTTTCTATATTTTAACTGCAATATCAATGTGATGTGTGGTACCTTATAGGAATAACTGCAAGAGATCCTAGATAGAAAATTAATGGCACAAGCTTTAAAACCTTACCAAAATAACAGTAGAGAGCATTGCTGCGAGCTGTCTGTGAGGAAGGATCCAGCGCATGTCAGATCCTTGCTTCAAGCTGACAGCTCAGCTCTTGCCACAGTTGCCGTTCTGTGCTGCTTTCTTCAGTGTCCCACCTGGTGCTAACTCTGTTGAGGTTTCCTCTGGTGCAGAGAAGCTGCCAAGTGGACATTTTATTCATTAAAACACTAAGAAGAGGATTCATAGTGTTGGTTTTAAATGCAGCTTTCCAATATCATCCAGTGATACAGCTTACACCATAGAAATTGAAATGCAAACTTGGAGCATCGTGATAGCTTTTGAACTGCTAGGGACATCTGTTGTTAGTGCCATGGGCAGGCTCTGGAACAGACAGTGCTGCTGACAGCAGACAGGAGAAGATCCGTCCGGACAGCATTAATCACAGTCTTTGGCAGGCTGGGTATTCAAAGCAAAGCACAGATGGCTGCCCATTCTGCAGTCTCTCCCTTCAAGTACAAACTTGCCTTTATTTGTAGCTTGGTGGTATTTTGTGAATCTATCTCATTTTAGCACATTTTATGTCTTATGCTCTCACCGGGCAAGGACTGCGATAATTCTCCTCTACAGTGACACTGACCTGACAGCTCAAATTTGATTCCCCACTGCACTTCTCCCACACTGGAGTACGATGTCTGTCCTTGGGGCTGGTATCTCCTTCCATTTAAATGCCTTTTATTTGAAGGGGCTCCTCTTAACAAGGGAAATAAATCTCTTTCAGCTTAAGAAATACTGCTTTATTTCCTTTCACCCCAATCAAATGGGAACTTGATTAGGAGGAAGTGTAATGCAGATCATCAATAAAAATATGCTTCAACAGCTTTGCATCTGGAAATGATCCTAGAAATACCATTGTTCATTGACAACTGATTAACAGAAACTCTTTACATAGTCATTAACACATCTGACTGAGGCCTCTGTAATCAACCACATTAATGCTTTCGTCAGGGTAACAAAGAAGGCAAGTAAAATCTCAGAGCACATTTTCAGTGTCTCTGTCCTACAGAAATTGTAACTGTGAAGGTCATCAGCTCACTTGCCTAATGTAAATGGTGCTATAATATCAGCTAGGCGCTTAAGGCTTGCCTGGTGTTAAAAACCTGGGTGCACAATGAAGATCTCAGCCAGCTCCTGCAGGACTCGATGATCTGAAAGTTCTTTTCCAGCCTCAGTGATTCTATGCTTCTGTGATCGTTTTCATCCAGACCAGTTTTAATTCACTAGCACCAATTGGAATACTTAATATCTTCTGTTACTTTGGAGGGGGAAGTAGTTTGTTGTAGCCTAACAGCTTTTCTTTGAATAGAGATGAATCATTTATCAATGCCTTTGTGATAAATGATTTGCACTGGTTGCAGGTGCTCAGGAGCTGGCGGAGGGGCCTCTGTGAAGGTCTCAGCTGTCTCCAATGGATGGACGGCAGGGCACAGATGAACCTATCAGCCACAGGTGGGTACCTCTGTGAAAATGCTATTTAAGTGAGGCAAACACCTAAGAGAGCAATAAGGTATAAAGGTGAGGGACAGTTGGTCTGAAAAGCTGCTTAGCTCTCTATGTGGAAGCAACAAGCTGTTAGTGAAATAGTTTTAGTGCAGAATTTCTAGGAGCTGAGTAAACTGGATAGCAACTTGTTCAAGTAGATTTTACCCGTCATGGAATATGGGTGTTTGTAAGCTCTGTGCTTGCATGTTCACAGAGTACCCAACATGATGATGATGTCCTGTTGAGGATGATCCTATTCATAGCTATCAAAATTCTTCTCTCCTTTTGTCAAGGTAAGTCTGTGCGTATATATGTGCGCGTGTAAAATGATATTAAGCAGGGAGGGTTTGCTTGCTGATTAAGCTCTGTGTCTATAAATAATTCTACCATAAAATGCTGCCTGTGCCTTGCAGAGTTGTTGGTTCATGTTTTCTGTTAGCTCAGTGCTTAAACAGTGAGTATATTATGTTTGAGTGGTGGCTAATTCACTATCCGTAACTGGAGTGGGGAATGGGTAGCATTGCATATAGCCCTCATATCAGCAGCTGGTTGTGCCAGAGTAATAGAAAATATACCTCCTGTTGAGGTATATTTTCAAATCTAGGAAGCCAGGACTCTGTTTGAGTGGGACTGTGTTACCACGCTGAGCAGCCTGCTGGGACCAGGACTTTCCGCAACATCTGTATGCGGTCACTGTGCAACCAGGAAAGCTTGTTCCAGTGCTCCACGTTCACTCTTCACCAAGTTATGCCCTGTAGTGCTTTTTGTTGCAATGATTGCTCTGATAAGATGCTTGAAGAACCTCGAGGAATCTTCCAGCATCGTAATTGTTCTGGAAAAAATATTGAAATCTCCTGGAAAAGGAAGGTTCTGAGTTATTCTGTAGTGCTGTATTTCTTCATTCAAAAGCATTGCTTTTGCAGGCAATTACACTGTGCTAGCAGAGCAAATTTCAGTGAGCAGTTGATAAAATTTATAATTAATGAGCTTTGGCTACCACTGTGCTGATTCTGTTCAAAATAAGCTCACATTCCACATTTGCTTTTCTAAACACTGATGAGTGTAGAATCAAATGTCATTTAGATGTATATAGCCTAGGGGAAAAGTACATTCTTCAGCTGTTTAGTACCTGTCCCAGTCTGTTTTCAGGGATGTGTTGATTTTGGCCTCTGGGCACAAAGCAGTAAGAAGAAAAACTTTCTCCTCTATGCTATCTCAAATGCTTTCTGTAGGGCAAGACAAAGGTTTATCAGCTGAATACCTAAAACATGAAATGAAAGGAGGTGCCTATGTGTGTCGAGTGCATTCTTTGGTATCAGTGTCTCCTTTCAATTGCTTTCCTCCCTCCTGGAGGAAATATCTACAGACCTTTGCTGTGGCTTGCCTGAAAACATCTCTTTCCCAGCCAAAAACCAGTGAAAGTGGTGGACTAGGAGGATTCAGGAGACTTCGTGCTCCCTGTGGAAGGTGAGAGAGTAGTTCAGAAGAATCCTCACCATTAGAGCACAGGGAGAGACACAGAAACTCTAAGCTCTCAAACTAAGGAAGGAAAGCTAAGCAGTGCTTGGAGAAGGAAATACCTCTTTCTATGTAGAAGCTGGCAGCAGAGAACCTCATCCCTCCTCTTTCCGCTGCATCTTGTACTGTTCTTTGGTAACTGAAGCTGTTAACCATGGGACAGAATCTTTCCTGGCCATTTGGTCTTTCTTTAGTATTTCTTGCTTAGGAATCTCTCTTATTTGAGACTGAACAAATAATCAGGCCATAAAATAGGAAAACTGAGCAGCTTCAGATGGAATAATAGAACCACTAGGTTGGAAAATATTTCTTGGATCGAGCCCAACCATTCCTGTCTGCTGCTAAACAGCAGTAGCAATGAACCCTGTCTTGATTTGTCAGTGACAGTCATTGAAGAAGTGGCCAAGGTGGTGGTTGTATTGCTTTTAAGCAATAATTGCTGGTCATGCAAAGGCACCTGGAAGATACAATAGATATTTGTACAAATGTTCATGGACCTTGCCTATTGCTGTGATGCTGTGTTGCCTCCTTCTCACCAGAGCAACCTTACTTTGTCCCCACAAACGGCCATGAGGAAACCGATAAATTGAGAAAGAGGGAATTTGAAATGAATCTGCAAATGCTCTGGGGTTCAATTCTTCTCACAGGGAGACTGATGTTCTGGAATGGTGCTCGCTAAACTAGCAGACACTTGCCAGAAACTTGGTCAAACGCCTTGCCCTGTGATTTATGAGGAGAGCCTCATGCAGCCTCTTGCAAAAGGCAAACTCCAACACTGGTGCAAAGCTCATAAGCCCATGGAGAGCTTCACCTTGTAAAAGTTTGGATTTCCCTTGTTTAGCTTGGGCTTCATAAAACAAATAATTTCTGCTGGGCTTTGAAATAGCAACAAGGAAGACATGACTGGCTGTCAGCAGAGCAGACAGAGCCATTGCACTGAGATCAGGCAGGAGGATGAGGCTAGTGGTAACTGAATTGGAGCAATTAAGGTGATTAACATAGAAAAGTCCTATAAAAACTCATTTTCTCTCCTGTCTTCCCCTCAAAGACAGGCATGAATCCTGTCTATATCTGCTTATGCTTTGCCACTCAGGAGGTACCTGGGAAATGAGGTTATCTGCCCTTTTCCCTTGGCACAGCAGTAGTGTCATTCTGGCCAGTGGGCGAAAGGTTGCATTCATGAAGCAGGTGTTGGGGCACTGTGGGAAGAAGAAAGAGATGTTTGGGAGTCTAGCATCTGTTTTAAGGGGATTTTTGATTTGGTTATTTTCTGCTAGCACTAGTGCAGATGGCCTAGCTTGCTGAAATGGCTGGGCAAGCAATGAAAACCTTGAGCTTTATGAAGTTTAAGGCTGCCAGAAGAACCGAGGTGTGCAGGAAGACCCTCTTGCAGACAACAGTTTGGTAGGTGGTTGTTTCCTTGCTGACTGTTCCAGTGATTTGGGTAAGTGTGTTTGGAGAATGAGCAGCAGAGCCAGAGATGTGCTGTAGGGAACTGGCTGAGTCTGTATCACAAACTGTCCAGGTTTTGGCTCTCCTGATTGTTCAGGCTGGCAGCAATGGATTCATTGCTTGCAGAAATCAGCAGAACATTCTGAATTAGCCCTGGCTGCTCAGGTAGCCAGGAAAATATTCATGAAACAATCGAAGCTGAGAAAGGTGAGTTGGGGAAGTTTAATTGGTGAACATGAAGGAAACATCAGCAGCCAGCTCAAGGAGGGCTGAGAATCAGAGTATGATTTGCTGCTCGCATCTGTCAAGCCAGAGCAGGAGTTTTGCTCTTCAAACCACCCTTCAAATTAGCTCTGCCCTGGAAGGGATGTTATAATTTATTATTTTTCATCTGAGTGAGTGAGATGGTTGCTTAAACTGTGGCTAGAGCGTATCACCCAGAGGCCTATCAGGGAGGGCAGAACAATCCCTTCTTTCAGGTCTTGGAGCCTGTGTCTCATAGGAAATAAATCTGTACCTAAAGAGGCTCATTTTTTCATAATAAAAACTATACCTCTTCCCTACTGTATGTACTACAAATGCTTATCTTTGCCCTGTTGCCAGTCCTGTTGATAAGAGAAGCTGGCTACATGGTTTTGTGTAGCTGCATTAGGAGCCTAATAAATTCAGGTGCTGGGATGTGTCCTGTGTGGGTGCACACGCCAACTGATGTCATGAAGATGTACTTGGTCACTTAAATGCCACCATTTACCTGTGAGCTGAGGTGGGGTCAGGCCAGGACAGATATCCCCAAGAACTGGGACCCTGTCTTTGGATGGGTAGGAGGTTCTGGGGTGTCATAGTGAAGGGGTGGCAGACTAGAAGCTGCTCGTGGAAAATAAGTGACCCGGTTCTGGATGGGAGCAGAAGTGGAAAAGTAACTTTGATTTGGGTCTTGGTGAGCTTCTGGAGGTTCTTAAGACTGTAACATCCTTCTCTGGGACAAGCAACACCCATGGCTCTAAAGCTCTCAAGAAGCAATATCCCTGCTCAGCTGCTTTTTTTTTTAAGCTTGAAGAGTTTCAGACAATCTTTCAGGTGGAGCAGAGCGTGCAGTGTTGGCCTAAGCATCTTTTTATTTTTCCTCCTCCTTCCACAGTTTTTTGTGTTTTGGTGAAGGTTTTAATATTCCCTTAGTATCCCAGTCCCGTTATAGACCTATGAAGTTTGCAGCGCATGAAGGAAAACCCAGCTTCATAGCAGGATTCAAAGGGAAAATAATAAATTGTGGTCTGTTTAAAATAATTAAAACATGCAGATATTTAGTGATCTGTCAAGGGGTATAAATGACAGTGTAATTTGTTTTAGAGTTTGAGTTAGAGCACTCTAGTATAAAATTGTAATCTATGAATTAATCACAAAACCCCCTAAATGTATCTAGGTCAAATCCAGACGTGAAACTCCACAAAACTTTTGCTTCATTCAGCTTTTTCACTATTATCTTTACTCTCTGGTGCCTCAAGGGAGGTAAAAACCCTTTGATTTTATTTTTTTTCAATGGCATTTTTTCCCCAGTTTCTCTTTAACTACTTTTCCATGCCTCATTTTCAAAGCAGAAAGATTTTTCCTTTAAAAAGGACAAAAATAAAAGGTTTGTTTTATGTGTTTTTCACTGCAAGTTGCTCAAATTCAACCAGTCCTATTGTATCTGTAAAGAAGCCTTAAAATTTCATTACTGCTTTTCCATAGAAACCAATTCAAGTGTCCAAGGCTTAGTTTCATTGTTTAAAGATCTCTCTAGAATTGCTGTCTGCCTCTTTTCTATCCCTCTGTGGATGCCAGATTCAGTTCACATTTACTGAAGTATTTCTTTTGGGACTGAAACCAATTAAAACTGCAATGAATTAGAGGTTCTGCTCTTGGGTTAGCTCTTCATCTTAGAATCATAGAATGGTTTGGGTTGGAAGGGACTTCAAAGGCCATCCAATTCTAAGCCCCCTGCCATGAGCAGGGACACCTCCCACTGGATCATGTTGCTCAAAACCTCATCCAACCTGGCCTTAAACACCTCCAGGGTGGAGCATCCGTGACTTCTCTGGGCAACCTGGGCCAGAGCTTCACCACTCACTGGATTAAAATAAATCTTCCTTATATCTAATCTAAATCCTCTACTCTTTCAGCTTAAAATCTTAGCTTCATGATCATGACCACCCCACTTTGCAGGTTACCATGAGGTTGGATGTATTCTTTCTCATTCTTATTTTTACAGGGACTTGGAAAGAGGAAGCTCTATTGTCATCTAATGTTTTATTTTTAGGTGAAGATCAGAAGAACGGCTGTTCTGGGGTATTTCATTAGTTTTTTTTCCTGTGATAGACACTGCTAGAGCATCATCTTTTGCTGATGTTTCTCTGGTGAGCCCCAGACTTGGGGCTCTAGAAGAGACTGAAATACTGGGCTGCAACTAGTCTTGCATTTTCTCTGGGGGTTTTTGGTTTGTTTTTCAAACTGGATTCCTGTTTCAGCAAATGAACCTGTTGCTTGCATGAAGTTACTTAAACAAAACCAACTGTTTTTGCACTTGCTTCCCTCTTGAACTCCTTCTCTTTTCCCCTGACATCTGCAGTTGCTTTATAGCCAGCCCTTGGTGACTGTGGGCATGTTGAGAAAATGGAGTTGTTTCTGTGTGACCTTGGATGTGCCGGTGGTGCATCTGCGGGGCTTTGCTGGAGATGCAGTCCCACAAACCTACCTGCAGTTACAGCAGTGGCCAGACTGTCACTGTTAACCTAGGAGATCTTTGTGAACAGGCAGCGTTGTCTTGATGTAACTATTTCTACAACCAGAACAAGTTTAACAAGTTTATACTCATATATCTATAAACAGAGGGTGTCAGAGCTCCTATGAATACTGTCTGCCCAGCACTGCTTGTTTTTCTGTATTAAAAAAATGTCTGTGCTTAACCTCCAATGGAATCAGAAGTGCCTTCCTCTCCCTAAATATAACACCAGCACAGCAATTCACCAAAACTGTCTGCACTAGGAAACAATGCGATGAACTGCACGAGACGTGGTAAATGGTACAAAGAAATCATATTCCACTCATACTAGTGATCGCTCTTCATTAACTGCTGTTCAAAGAGCTTTAAATGTAGAGTGGCCATAGAAACAATTAACAAAACATTGTGTTTTACCTCCTCTTTCCCTTTGATGTTCAAGCTCTTAACATCAGCTTCCTTTGAAAATGTAACTTCTACTCAGGTTTGAGGCACTGGGAATACCTCCCATAAATCTTCTACCTTTATTAGGCATGCATACAGAAATTTGGAATGAGAGTTGAGAATATTTTAAGGCATTGGTGGTTGAGTCACCATCCCTGGAGGTGTTAAAAATATAAGTAGATTAAGTCCTTAAGGAAATAGTTTAGTAGTGGACAGGTAGGGTTGAGCTTGATGATCTCAAAAGTCTTTTCCAACCAAGCAATTCCATGATTCTCTCGGCAAATGATGCCTGAGCTGTGTCAAGGAGGAGTGAGCGCCTGGATCCATGGAGCTGGGATAAGATTCAGCACACACCACATCTTCAGTATATTCATTACTGCAAGAAAACCAGGGTGCATTGCTACCCTAAAACTGTGGAAGGGCACACCCTCCTAGGCTGAAGGCCTGTCTGTGGTGGCTTTCTTATTACACCATACAGTCTAGTGCTCTATCTTACATTTCTGCCACACGCCAATCAATTATATTTGGTAGTTTTACAGCTGAGCTGGCTCTCAGAACATACATC
This sequence comes from Piaya cayana, assembly GCA_013389865.1. Classification (NCBI taxonomy): domain Eukaryota; kingdom Metazoa; phylum Chordata; class Aves; order Cuculiformes; family Coccyzidae; genus Piaya; species Piaya cayana. Next base: position 20,528 of record WAAB01024706.1, read on the forward strand.
TTATTTCCAAAGCTATTCCAGCATAGGCAATGTATGAGAGCCTGTGGCAGTGCTGGATTCGTTGTGTTAAGCTCCACCTACTTTCAGCCTGGTCCCAGCCTGCATCTTTTAAACTCTTGCCTCTAGCTGGGTAGCAGGAGAGAAAAAATAACCCTACCATCCTCTAGAATGCCTTCATCAATGTTGCAGTAGTTACTAGCAGTGGGCTGACTGATCCTCCTCCTCATCCCCTGTTGTCCTGAGATTTGCTTTTTGACTCAAACATGTAGCAGAACTTGAAAAATGGCATTGATTTTTCCTTTATAAGGCTGCTACATCCTTGCAGAGAAGGAAGAGTTCTGCTCCATTGGCCTTCATTGCCCGCCTATTCATCTCCTGTGTGCTGCTGTAGTGAGCCAAAAAGTATAGACTGTTCCACGCCTTCAGTCCTGCTATTTGCATTTACCAGGAACAATTAAGCTCTTGCTTTGTTTCTGGCTCTTATGGATCATTGTTTTCTATCCATTTTGGTAAGTCCAGGTTCTAATTTTCTTATGTTAAGAAAATTAAAGAAAGAAAGAA
>WAAB01024707.1:0-20826 GCA_013389865.1 Piaya cayana
ATCACCGCTCAGCAAGCTGCTCCGTCAGGAGTCACCAGCACAAACTTTGTCAGCTGCAATGCTGCAGCATAACCAAATTCCTTCTGGGAGACCCAGCATGTCCTAGGGGAAACCCATAGAAATATGTACTGACTGACCTCCAGACTCAGCCAGGGCTTTGTCACCCAAGTTGTTTGGGCAGAAGCACAGAGGAAAGCTACCCCCAATGCCTCCACCACAGAGAGAAGATGCCACTCTCTTCCATTTCTGCCTGGCACAAATAGGTCAGGACTGTGCGGGCTGGTCCCCTCCTCATGAGACACGACCCACTGGTGTTCTTTGCTGGAGATGCTCTCTGCATCCACAGGAACAAGTCTATTTTCCAGCCCTAGGTAGGGCAGCAAGAGATTCTCCCCTAGCTGTACTGTTATCGACCACAGCACATCTCACCTCAAGGCAAACTCAGGCTGCTCCACACCACTCTACCACCGGGAAACCCTGAAGAGATACTGAGGGTTTGGGTTTTCATGCAACCTGCTGTCCTGTGGATGAATCTCACCAGGAAAAAAACCCACCAAATCTCATTGTTCCTAGAATTTGCTAATACCTTTCGGCGTGTAGTGTCCTTGGCTCCTCTTACCAGTTGACAACACTCAAAAATCAACAACCAACTTGTTCAATTATTTTTCCCTTTTCCATCCAGACACAGGTAGTGAGCAGCACATTTGGTCAATAGCTTCCCATGTCCTTGTGTAAAACCTACTCCCATAACCAAAGAGCTACAGCCCAGCAGACTTCTTCCTGTGAGCCAGAAATCCTCCTCTCAGGACACCGCAAAGATTTAATTTACTTCAGTTGCCCTCGGGTTATTTTGCATTTATGGGGCTGGGGCTGAAAAAGGAAGAAAGGAATGAGAGGGTGTTATTAGCTTCGCTTGTAAAACGTTCATCCCAGTTGTAATGGCAACTGGAGACTATCGGGGGCTTAATAGATTTCATGGTTTTGTTCCTAGTGAGTGCTGAAGTGTCTGTGTGGGGTGGGGAGATAAAAATAGGGGAAAAAAATATATTAAAAAAAAATCAATAAGCGCATCCTACTTCTCGCCACAACCCCATATGGAAGTAATCAAGCACAAGGGTGGCAGCTGGGGCCAATAACAGTCACCTGCAGTTGAGGGACGTGGGGGTTTTGGATGGGTTTTTAATGCTAATTTCCTGGAGAAACAATGAGGGAGCGGGCGCAGAGCGGCAGCCGAGGGCGGATGAATAGGGACCAGCCGGAACAATGGCTGCACCTGGTGCTGGGAGCAGCGGCACAGAGCCGGCACACGGCAACAGCGCCCGGCACATCTGTTCCTCACACAATAACCCGCTCCCCCCAATGCTCCGCCAGCATCCTAAGTAATACCGGGTCTTTAAACATTCACAGCTTGCTGGGGAGCAACAGGTTCGGGCTGTGTCAGGGCTGTAGTGTGTCAGGGCTCCTCCTCCTCCTCTTCTTCTCATTTGGGCTGAGCTCAGTGGTGGTTATCAACACTTCTGGGGCTTTCTTCTTGTTTTGTGTTGGTGAAGGAGATGCCGTTGAAAAGGAAGCTATACAGCATCCCACCGTCAGGCTGGGGTGTCCCATTGCTGGAAGGAAAACGGACTCTTGGCTTGGTAGTTTCCATGAGAGGAACCAACTGTCCTGGTTCTTCTGAGTGGCCATCAGAGGAGGCTGAGGGGAGACCTCATTGCTCTCTACAACTACCTGAAAGGANCCTGTGACTGTCATCCTTTAAAAGCAAAAGTTCTGCCATGGGCACAAAAACCAGGATTCCTGCCGCCAGGAGCACACCAAGGAAATTCAATAGACATTATTCCAAAACCTTAAGCTTAGCTTATAAACAAGCCACTGCCCAGCCCAATAAAAGGCATGACAGTTACACTTTAAAATGCTTTGAAACCTCTGAAATCGGTATTGTCCTTTTGGACGTAAGCTGCTGACACACCAAGCGGTTCTAAGGTCAAGGTCTTGCAAACCCAAGAACTGAACCCAGGCCTCTCCACGCTGCATTTCAACTGCAGGCCCATCGCTCACCAGTTCTTCTCAGCTTCTGCTCTCACTCTAAACAAAGGTTTTTCCAGCCGTTCCCTGAATGCTGCATGAATTAAGATCACGTCTATCATAAAAATAAAAGTTGAATAGTCTCCCAGTGACCTGCATTGATGCTGCCCCCAGGGACCACTCTGGAGTGTCTGTCAAAACACATTTCATACCTAGCTCCTAACAAGCAATCGGATATGGAAATAGTCACTTGATGCTAGGATAAAGGCAAGCTTATAATCTAGCTCAGAACAAGCACTGATAAACCAGCTTTTCTTGCGGCAAAAAAACCCAACAGACAACAGCTTACACCCCTCTCCTCTTCAGATTTCAGAATCAGCCAACATTGCCTTAAATCTGCCACAAACACCCAAATCCTCAAATGACTCTATTCAGCTACCCAGCCATACTACAAACATCACACATACACGTCAAACAAATCCTGGGTTTTTTTGTTCAAACCCTAAGAAAACAGAGCTGGAAGTAACAAGAGGCTACCTAGCTCGCCCATCCCAGTGCATAAGCGAGGGAGAGCACTGCCTCCTGCAAAATGTGGCCGGCAGCTACTGCGTCTATGGGTCCATTTGGGGACTGACGAGCTGGTTGCCTTGAAAACTCAGCTCTTGAAGACAAACCATGCTCTTTTCTCTCTTGTTCCCCAGTGATAACCCCTACAAACCAAAACCCACCGTGAGTAAAGCGTGACAAAGCCCTGCAACACAGCAGTAAAATAATCTGAGACTCGTAGTCGATGTAACAGACAAGACAGCATTAGGAAGTGAAACCCGGCTCTCTCGGGGGTGCTGGTCTGGTACAACTATGAGGAAAAAAAACCTCCACGAGCCTGACCCATGGTTCTACTGAGAAGCTCCCTTTGCTTTTGGCGTCAGCAGGTTTGAACAAGCCTCTGCGAAAACCAGCAGATGCGACTTGCAAAAATAGCAGCATCTTGGAAGGAAGCAGGGGCCGTGGCTCCAGTCCCTGGGCAGAGCAGAACCCGACTTGGCAGTACAGGTTTGGCCTTTTCACTATTAAATGGAGTTTCTGCTCTTTTCCTCGGGGCATTCCCAGTGTAATAGACTTCTCAGATTAATGATTTCTTCTCCTTGCCTTTAGCAATTCTGCTTCTTCCTCAGACCCTCTCCAATCCCTCCCTTGGCTCACTGCACTTCTCTGCTGGCAGTATTCACTCAAACTGCCTCTGTTTTATTCCTTTTTCCCTTGTTTCTTGCACTGGGGTCTCTTTGCATTATTTGTTGGTCTCTCTAATCACCCGATGTGCTGGGTACCTGGTGGGAGTGGACCCAAGGTGAAGCCTGGTTAGTCCCAAAAATCAGACTAAGCATCTTCTCCATATTAATAGTGAAAGCCACATTGTCTGGCAGACAATTCTGAAAAAATTAGGATGCGCTACCCCATTTCTATAAAATTATTATGACTGACCACCGAGTTTCAAGCCACCTTCTTCCCCAAAACACAACCACTTCTCTCACCTAAGCCCTCAGCTCATCGGGCACCCAAAATTCTTTGGAAAAAATAAAGGAACATGAGAGGAAAGGAAGTTTCTGGCAGGGCTCAAGACAGACACTAGCAAATTGGTTGTTTAATGGCCAAATCATGCTGCCCCAATGCTGGCAAAACTTCAGTTTGCTTCATCAGAGCCCAACCTGCACGGAGATCGCCAAAGCAGAAGCTCCACCGCACTGTGCCACGTTCACTGATTTGGGAAGCCTTTGGGGAAGGCGCAGCAGAGGAGCGCGGCTCTGTGCTTTTGGGTGTTGTCACACACTTTGCTGGAGATATTTTGGTTTTCATTCCTCCTTTGTGCCTGGGTGAGAGGCACTGAAGTCAGAGCACCAGGCAGCACACGCTCCTCCTGCCTTCTCTCCGGGGACAGCAAGGGACACTTAGGAGGCGTTTGGCGCATCTGGAGACGCAGACTTATAATATATATATATTTGAAAAGCTCTAACCAAATGCTTGCATGCTGCAAGAAAAGGAAAAACCTCATGGTGGCCCACGCAGTGGCAGAAGCAGACGAGCGGAGAGCTGCAGCCCATACAGCAGTGCAGCACCCTGCCAGGGCGCCCCGCCAGCCTGCACCGCGCTCTCCCCCGGGACACCCTGCATGCTTAAATCTAACCTGGACAAAGCAACAACCAAGTGCCCCAAAGGGAATCATCCTGCACCAGGCAGCCTAGCAAATATTCCTCTCCCTCTTTCCAGCTCCATAGCAAGTGATCCTCAGCCACATTTTAGCTCCCTAAACTTTCAGTGCTGATTTTGGTGCATCTCCTGCACTGGGTAGGATTTCTCCAGCACAAGAGAAGGACTGCGAGTACCATTGTGCAGAAGCCAAATGCTGCAGGAGGGAGAGAAAAAGCTGGGAATATTTTGCAGAGCACACACCCGGGGCAGCGGCGCAGCAGACGTGCAACAGAAGATCCTCACAACGAGCTACTCAGGAGGGTTGGAGAAGCAATTTCAACAGCTGAACCTTCCCAGTAAACAGGGAGAGGAGGGGAAAGGGTAGGTTTCAAATGCATATGCAGCATCAGGAGATTACAATGGAATAAAAGAAAATACAGCAGTCTGCAGCCTGACAGCAAAATTATACAGGACAGGGAGGTTTGTTCCAGTCTTACAGAATTGATCTGAGAGATTGAGATTCTGGGAGCATCAGTTGCTGCTTGAGAAGCGCAAAGACAAAAAAGGGAGCAGCTTCTGTCACAATGCAGAGCAGCACTGAAAACACAGGGGGAATTAGGAAATTTGGGAGCCGATGGAAGAAATCAGCCTCTGCAGATTCATCCCCCCAGCTCCAATATCAGTGTGCACAAGTGAGAGTAAGGCTTGGCATAGCAAGAAAACCACGGTCTGCTAAAATACACAAAACCCTTCCTGCTCTTCCATTTCCCCAGAAAATGCCGAATCCCAGCCTCCTGCTCACCAGGGGGAAATAAAAATACAAAAAAACCAATAACAAACCATTCCATAGCAACATAGGGAGAGCTGTAACACAGCTCTCCTCGGGGAAAGCTCAGTATTTTTTCAGCTGCAGCATCCACGCATGCAGCCGGCTCCTCTATTGAAGTTTTCCCCCAGCAGAGCCACTGCAGTCGACCGGCAGCAGGCTGCGTGGCGAAGTGATGCGGCCGCTGCTGCTCCCACCCTCTCTCTCTACCTGTGCTCAAGGTTGAGGCTCTCTCAGATCACCGGCGAAACCCACGTTGCTCCTCAAACCCGCTTGGCAGCACAGCAGCCGAGCATCCCCCTGGAACCACCCCCCAGCATCTCCCGCTGCTCCCAGATATGCTGTGTTCGACCTAATCCTGTTTAAAAGTAGACCCATCTATTGCTTACCCTAAACAGCAAGGTTGCGAGGATCCAGCTGCTGTTGAATACACCTAGTTTCTTTGAAATATAAATAAAAGCGCTCTTCCTACTCCTCTGCTCGTGATCTTCGAGCACAGCCGGAGCCCAGCCTGCCTTCTCCTTTCATTAGCTGGACATGTGTCAGGTCCCGCACATCTGCGATTTCTCACTGCCTGGAGCCGCCTGTCCGATTCCAGAGAAACACAGATGGATCCCAGATGGGAAGGTCCTGCCAAACAGACCAGCTCTCCACCTTGCCAGAATACCCAGCTTAGAGGCAGAGCGCCTCGGCTCCCCGCCTGCTGCCTGCCTGCGCCGCGCTGCTGCCAGGCTGCTCGCCAGCTGATGTCACCAAGCACACACCTACCAGCGCCTCGCCGCCCGGCTGACCCTCGCTTGGTAAATACACGGAATTTGTTTATGGCCAGTGATAACGGCGAGAGGAAAGGAGGGCTTCACCAACACAGCTGCTGCGGGTCCCTTCCCCAGTGCTGCGCTGAGTGTGAGGCAGCCTTCATCTTAGCCCTCAATTTTGAAATCTGGATAAGCTGTTGGGTAAACCAGCAAATTAATTTTCTGAAGGTTCCCCCATGCGCGTCAATCTTCCCTGTAAACTCCCCTTCCAAGCCCCAGCGCCAGAGTTTGCAGCGCTGGAAAGCTGGCATGTGTTAGCAATTAGAAGCAACAACAAGATAACAAGATACTGATGCTGCGAGGGTACCAAAGCAGGGCTGGGAAATTCAAAGGAAGAGCAATTAAATGTGTAACAGATTACTCAGATGGAAGAGGAAGTGTTAAAGGAAAATGTAAATCCGAAGTGTTTTATCGGGGAGTGAACTCAAGCCGGAATCTCACAGCAGCAAGGGAGGCTGAAAGTACAAACCCTTGAGACAAAACTATATTTGATCATTTTTCCCCTCCCATTAATACACTGACAAGGCAGTTCCAATACCTACAAACCTCCCTGGTCTTGTTGAATAGCTGCTCCCCAACATGCGGTTGTGAACAACAGATATTAACTGGGGGCCCCTGACTAATCCCATCATCCCAGCACCATTCACCGCCAGCCGGGTGCTGGGGAAACATGGATTTACACAGCAGCATCCCTCGCCACGCAGACGGGGTGTCCCTGGGCTGTCCCTCGCGGCCTGCGGCACTGCCCCAGAGGAGAGGCAACCACCCCCAAGGTGCCCCAAACCATCCTCCTCCGTGCCAGCTTCATCCCAGCTCCCACAGAACGACGACGAGAAGCGACGGTTGCATTTCGCTGGCAGAGCACGTGCAGGCACAGTTTAAGATCTTGGGAAGGTTTCAACACTCCAGTCCATATTTCTCTGTGCCGAGTGGCTTCAGGTCTCAATACAATCCTTCCCAAGTCTTTCCAGGCAACACCACCTCTCTCTCCAGCTCCTCCAGACCTACATACTTTGGCCCAGACAGCAAACTAAAAGCCTGCTAAGCGATGCTGGTTTTCCAAAAGCCCAGAAATCACACCAGCAGCATTGTCCATAGTTGGTGTAAGCACAACAGGATATTTACTCACTCACAGACAGCAAAATGCTTCTTTTTATGGAATTTCCAACACTTTGGTAGGCTACTGCTAACTGCTAAGCCATGCCCATAAACCTTCTACACGTACTGCCCCCGGCAGCCCATCTAACCCTTCACCCCCAGCTTCTCCACCTCTTACTCCTAATTAGTTTAAGGTACCTCTGCTTCCCTTTGGCAGGGGAAAAGGCTGTAAAGGGAGAGAAAAAAAGAAGTGCTTTAAAGGAAGTATTAAAAAGCCTTCTGTGAGCAGGCATGGTTTGCATTCATGAAGACAGGGGGCATGTTTTCCTTCCACAGAGGGAGGGCAGGTAGGTCGATGGGTGAGAATTTGGGGGAGGCATTTGGGAAGATGTTGGGCTGTCCTAGGAGCACACCAAGCTGCTGCAGTTGTGGCTGGGGAGCACATCCTTCCGAGCACAGCAGCCTGGCTGCAGGCAAAGGGAGCCCAGATTTACAGCTACCCTGCCACCCCTAAACCTTAGCAAAAAGCAGGGATTTCACGTTTCAGTTAAAAAAAAAAAAAGAAGAAATCACAATCCAGTGTCAGCAGAGATACCTGAAGCAGTGATGCTCAGGCAGCAAAGCGAGCTGGGAATCAGCAGAAGGTGCAGGCAGATCAACCAGTGCCTCCCAGCACCCTCTTCTTCCTGCCCCAGTCCCCGCTGCTGGCAAGCCATGTCAAGAAAACGTTTCATTTCAGAAAGTTCAGCTGGCTGGGGCTTCTGACACTTTTGATGAAGGTTGCGTAAAATACTGACACTCTCAATATTTCATAAGCTGAGATGGAAAAATCAACTCTACATTATACAGACAATGAAGGGCGACAAAACCCAAGCACCAACAGAATTAATAAAGTTATTTTCCAATGGATTTGCATCTCATGTTTTGCTCCCTAGCAGCTTTCGCTGTGAGGTCCTCAACATGAGCCCTGTCCCAACAGCAGCGGCTCTCATGTGGATTCTTTGATGTCTTATAAGGAGCAAGCCCAGGCTGCAGCTTAGCCCCCAGTGGAGAAGGCACCAGGCAGATGGATGCAGCCCATCCACGCCTAAGGCATTAAGCATTTAGCATCAGATACCACTGTTCCCTGTCCTGACCTCACTAAACCAGCCAGCAAATTCAAAAGCTGACCTTGGTCTGAGCACAAAGTGGCAGGGGATGCTGCATGACAAAGAACATGCTCAAGAGATGGAGCCTGGGAGTTGTAAGGTCCCTGGGTCAAAACCATCTGAGAAAGCCCTCTTGGAATGCACATGGGATGGCCTGGGATAGAAATAGGTTAACTAGCACTAGATGTTCCCCCACCTTCTCTTTTAATTATACTTTAGCTCAAGGACCTCAACAGCTTGTGTTTCACTGGATACAAACAAAAGTTGTCCCAACTATGACAACAGGATTGGGATAACCCTTTGGGACCCCATGGCCAAACAGGTTTTGTTGCTATTTTCACAACCTAAAGTGGGCTGAAACATCAAAAACTTAGTCCACTCCAAATATTTTAAGTACAGCTACAATGATTTGACTTCATAAATCTCTATAAAAATGTACAACCTGTTCCATAGTGTCTACAGACCAAGTTCTACCCAAACCCCAGCATCCTCAGGACAGACATCCCCACTCCTGGCTGGGGTTGGGGCAGGAATATACAAGGCCTCATGGCTCAGCTGTGGAGTAAGAAAGATGCAGATGATGTTTTGGGGGTCTCACAGCATAAAAAAACTAAAGGTGGGGACACCTGGGTGCCCTGAGTAGAAGTTGCAAAGCCTCCTTTGAACAATGCATGGATTGAATCCAAAACTTGACCCACGTTCCTAAGCTCACCCACATCATGACTCCATCCCCAACCTCGCTACTGGCAGAGGCAGATCTGCAGAGCCACAGACAAACATGCCACCACCTGCTGGTTTCTCCAGCAGCAACTCCTGTTACCACAAAGTGAGACCTGCCCTGCTCAGCCACCACCTTCGCAAACAGAGCCAGGGGAGCAGAGGCATCGCACTACTAGAAAGCATCAGGAAACATTATCTACTGCTCTCAAGCAGCACCTGCATGAGACCAAGAGGCCAGCCTGCTTCCCAAATAAGTTTTAAAGCAGATTTTGTAGCCCAGATGTCACCACCCCAGTGGAAGGAAGGAGTGCAGGCAGCACAGGGGAAGCTGCTTTCCCTGGCTAGCTGCATTAATCTGCTTTTGCTTTCTTCTCATGGGAATGTTCCATGGAAAGAACGATGCAAACAAAGTTTGAACACTGGGAGCTATTGATACCTGCTGCTAAGTGTGGTTTCTGAGGATAGCGAGGAAATCTGAAGAATTTTTCCAGTTTCCAGTGGAATTTTTATGCCTATCATAGCCCATTGCCACAGACACCCGAACTACATCTGATTTCTCTTCCATTCCACCCATATTTCATGATGTGCCATGGCTTTATTTTTTGCCTCCTGCGTTCTTACCTCAGAAAGAAGTTTCTCTGGTATTCACAGCAGCCCTGGAAAGCCTCTGCCTTTTTAAGTTGACCACTTTCCATCCAATAATAAATCCAAGTGCACCACGGCAGCCAAAGCTATTTATCAGGCTAAGTGGAAACCGTAAATTCATGCTAACTGGAATCTGATGGAAACCAATTGGGATCCTCCTCCTCCTCCAGGCTCAGGTCTGGCAGGGAAGTAAAACATTTTATTGCCTTATTTCTGCCTGCCTTACCAGTCAGCGGAGGCAACAAGGGATTATTTGAAGCGCTGCTGGTGGGGCTGCATGGGAGGCTCATGGACTTGAGCTCAGGCTCTGCAGACAGAGCCATGCACACCTCACACCCTCAAACTGGGGCTGGACCTCTCCATTCCCAGCAAATTTATCACTTTTAACAAACATCCTCTTTTCAATACATCCATTATTTAAATGAGCACATGGCAGATGATGTTAACAAGCTTAATTTGCCAAGTAAATCTCATCAGAGTGCCTCCTTCAGGAGGGAACGTGAGCAGTGTTTGGCTTTTGTGCCATTTCAATACTGTCCAGAGAGAGGGGAAAAAAATGTATTAAAAGTTGGCCTGAACTGAGCTGGCAGAACTTACATCAGACATTACAAAAAAGAAAAAACCCACCCAAAACCCAGTGGGAGCAACAATGCAACAAGGAATTAAGCACAACCCAAAGAAATTACTGAAACTTTACTCCTGGCCACTGACTCAGGGCTGTGGGAGGGAGGCACCTAAGCAAAAGTGAACTTGTTCCTGCTATACGACCGCATATGTAAAAAAAAAGCACCCAGTAACTGATGCCCCATCCAAAAAATCCCCCCCCCCAGAACCAACACACCAATTCCTAATTCTAATGCCCTTGCTCTGATTAGAAATCCAAGCCTCTGTAGCCGTCATGGGTATTTAAACCAAACACAGAAATATGGAAAAAATGAGTAATCCTATTTGGAGAGAGCAAGTCCAGCCTACTGAGGATTAAGCCCAGTCCAACAGCTCTGCAGCTTCACAATATTTTTCAGATCGATAGCAGCTCCCTTCGATTACAGAGGTTTGTTAGAATACAGACATCCAGCCCCCTCCAATTGTAATTCTGGTGGCCTTCACCTTCAATTGCCCAAAGCCCCAGGTGGGGGATGAAGAGAATTTCTGGTTTCAGAAGCTGTGCTGGCAGAGCTCGCTGCTGCAGCCGAGCTGGACACCACCCAACAAACCCGGTTACCTGCCTAGAACTGATTTTTTCACCCAAGTCCTTAGAAGAACAGCCCCTGTAGCACGTGTTTATGTTGCAGATGAGCTTTGGAGATTATGGCTTTGAGAGCTGTGTCCTGGTTCAAGACACCCTACTCGAGAAGTCTGGGCTCTGGGTGCTCCTCACCACTTCCCCACTAGAAGATCTTTAATAAGTAAGAAACCAGGAGTTGTTAACAGGACTTGCAGTCTTGGCCTCATCCCAGAAAGGGATCATGGCCTCATCCCAGCATTTATAACCAAAAATATGGACAATAAAATGTAGGTGACATATCCCAAGTCCCTTCTTACAACAAGGTCATTGCACCATAGATCGCTTCCTGCGCCTCCCTCCCCTGGTGACTTCTTTCCCACAGGCTGTGGCTTTTCTCCCCTGATAACAGCTTTTCTCTATCTTGGGCTCCTTTAACAGAATCCTTTCTCCCCTTCCTGCTGCGCTTCCCTCCTGTCCAGTCCCTAGGCTGATGCTGTTGGGGCTCTGGGCCTTGCCTGGCCCTTCAGAGATGTTTGCTCCCCATCACATCACTGAGATATCAGACAGGCACCAAGGGAGGTTTACTTTCCTGATAATTGGTTATCACTAACCTGGTAACCTTCATTTAAAACAAACAATCCAAACCACAGCCTGCCTTTAAGAGGCTAAAAATAATAATAAAAAAAAATCAAGCCCCTCTTGCTGTCTTCATTTCACCAAGAAAAACCCCTAGTTGAGGATTTTAAGTAGTATCATCCAAGTTTGTTGGCTTTGCAGGAAAGAGAGGGGCTCCCTCTCTTTCCACCTTCCCAAACAACAAATATGTTTTAAACAGGGGTTGGAAGGGGGCAGTATATTTATTTTTGGGGTTTATTTTTTAAACATAATTTTTTTTTCCTGACTCCATCCCTGTTGTTAGTTGGCCCTTTGGGCTTAACTAACAGTGGAATTGGGGAAAGACAGAGGGGAAAAAAAAAGGAACAACCCAGCACAGCCCTTTGCGTCTGGCCCGGCATTCCAACTCTCCGCTCCCGGCTCCACCAAGTCTGATTTAGTAGCACTGCTGGGAGCTATTAGTTTACGAAAGACCCAGTACGCCCACCCAAGCACAGACGACTGCGAGAGGCTCCTCTTACACCGCTGCCATGTGCCTTTCATTCGGCCCCAGAGAAGTCGGAAAGGTTGCGGTTTCGCTTAGGGAGGGAAGCCAAGGAGAAACCAGCACGCAGCGAGCGAGGAGAGCGCAGAGGTCAGGCTGGGAAGGGCTGGATTTCATCCACACCCCAGTGCCTCTGCATGAGAAAGTATTAATTAATGGGATGCTTATTAAGAGAGTTCAGCCTCCACCCAGGTCTTCCTTCTGTCTCACGGGTTGCTCCTCATTTCCATGTCCTGTAACCACTCCTCCTTCCTTTCTATATCCTTTTTCCCTTCCCACTACTATCCTTTCAATATGTTTTTTTTTTCCTTTTTGCCTTATTTCTGTTTTCCTTCTCCACTCTCTGCTTCCACCACCTCCCAGCCCCTTGACTGCCTTCATGCCATCCCCAACAGCAGGGAGAAGCCCCAGCATCATAGAATCATCAGGCTGGAAGAGACCCACCAGATCACAGAGTCCAACCAATACTAAGCCATGTCCCTCAGCAACTCATCCACCCATCCCCTCCAGGGAAGGTGACTCAATCACCACCCTCGGCAGCCTATTCCAGTGCCCAATGACCCTTTCAGCGAAAATTTTTTTCCTAATGTTCAGCCTAAACCTCCCCTGGCAGAGCTTGAGGTCATTCCCTCTTGTCCTGTCCCTTGTCACTTGGGAGAAGAGCCCAGCTCCCTCCTCTCCACAATCTCCTTTCAGGTAGTCGTAGAGAGCAATGAGGTCTCCCCTCAGCCTCCTCTTCTCCAGGATAAACACCCCCAGCTCTCTCAGCCGTTCCTCATAAGGCCTGTTATCCAGCCCCTTCACCATTTTTGTTGCTCTCCTCTGGACTCACTCCAACAGCTGATGCTGAAGATCAGCATAGTAGTTCCCAACCACCACAAGCCTTGCTGAGCTCAGCCACCTACTCAGATACAAAAGCCCTTGTCAGCCTCCAAAAACCAGCCAGCACAGGGAACTAAGGGCTGTTCTCCATGTGCTGCCTCGAGGTGCTGAGGGACATGGTTTAGTGATTGATAGGAATGGTTGGACTCGATGATCCAGTGGGTCTTTTCCAACCTAGTCATTCTATGATTCTTCTCCAGTGAGCTGTGGGCCTGCTTGTCCTGGTGTCAGGAGAAGGAAGGTAAAGCACACGGCTCGCTGGTCCAAGCTCCACATGGGACCAACATTAGAAGGCAGAGAGCAGCCAGAACCCCCAGCCCTGGATCAGGACCAGAACCCCATGTGGGACAAATGTTAAAAGTGTAGAATGGGAAAACCCAACTCAGCGTGGGTTGTGTCCCACTAGAACCTCCTCATAGAGGTAGAAATGACAGCAAAATTAAGTGAACATGGGTGGTAAAATGCAAAGCCTTCTAACAGCTGCCAGAATTTGAAGACTTCATTATCCAAAAAAGGCCCCATCTGGATGCAGGACAGAGTTAACTCCCCAAAACTGCAGATTAATTCTGTAGTGGAAGATGAAAAGGTGAAAACAAACGATGAAGCTTCATTTTAGAGTCTTGAGGGTTTTGAGATTCTCCAAGCGGCTTCTATTAGGATTGCACTCATACTTGGGTGCCTACAGGAAAGGGGGAAAAATAAATGGAATGATTCATTTCCCAAGGTGCAGAGCAACCAGCAGGTTCCCTCCCGCGCCTCTGTGCTTCCACTGCCTCTGGGGCTCGAGGAGGACCAGGCGCAGTGAAGAAGGACCTGAGATTTTTATCACCTCCATCTTCTGGGGGAAGCAGGAGCTATTTGCAGATTTACAGCCCTCGTCAACAGGAAGTTCATGTTTACAAGTTTCCAGGAAAAAAAGGCAGAATTCCTATCCTATGTGATAACTCAGAGGGGACGCCGGCTCACGTGGGAGTTCTCAGATTGGGATGCTGAGCAGGAATGAATTTTAGCCATATAAAACATCCAGACAAAAAAAGATAAAGCTATGAAACAAAAATTGAAGGCCAGAAGGAAAACAATAATTCAGCAGTTTGGTGGAAAATACACAGCAAGACAGCATAACCATGTCTGGAAAAATACTTTTTTAGCATCTGGGATTCACACTTCAAAGAAACAGAAGAATTTTAAGAGAATGAAAAACTATAGTCAGGCACTAAGATGAATTTTTTCCCTCTGATCCAAACCCCTTGTCGTTCCCATCACACTGTCCCTCCCAGGATCAGCAGCCAAGCTCAACCCACAGTCATAGAACCATTAAGGTTGGAAAAGACCTCTAAGCTCATCCAGTCCAACTGTGAGCCCAACCCCACCGTGCCTACTAAATCATGTCCCAAAGTGCCACATGGGTTTTGAACCCCACCAGGAATGGGGACTCCACCACTTCCCTGGGCGCTTATTTCCAGGGCTTCACCTCTCTGTCAGAAAACAAATTTTTCCTCATGTCCAATCTAAACCTCCTCTGGTGCAACTTGAGGCCATTTCCTCTCATCGAATCACTTCTTACTTGGGAGAAGAGACCAGCATCCATCTTGCTACAACCTCCTTCCCAGGAGCTGCAGAGAGCAATGAGGTCTCCCCTCAGTCTCCTCTTCTCCAGGCTAAACATCCCCAGAGTCCTCCACTGGGCTCCAGGTTCTTCAACATCGTTGCTCTGCAACATGAGGTTGTCCCCTTCCCTCTCATGGAACCATCACGGTGTCTGGTGGTGCAGATGAATCCATGAGGATCTGCCACGATCCATCTTCCTCTCCAAGCTCGACTTCAGATCAAGCCCCCTACTCCGTGCAGCCACAAGAGAAGTTCAGTCTGTGAAACCACCAGACACAAAGGCCTGAAGCAGGGTCATGCCAGCAGCAGAGCAGATCTCAGGCCAAAGTGCCACCTCCAAGTGCTCCGGGAGGAGACACACAGAACACTAGTGTGCAGCAAGGTGCCCCAGTACCCTTTGCATCCCTCAGCAGCGCAGCCAAGTTCCACAGCAACTTCCCCATGCAGAAAAGCCACACTGTCCAAGCCAAACTTGGAATGCTAAACCTTGAGCTGAGGATACCATTGCCTTCAGCAAAGAGAGAGACACCCCCAGCCTGCAAAACTTGGACTTAAAATCTTCTCCTTCCATATGGTTATTAAAAAAAACAAACATCAAACCAAACAAAAAACCCGACCCTCTTTCAAAACTCACACAAAAATCTTCTCCTTCCATATGGTTATTAAAAAAACCAACAAACCAAACAAAAAACTTGACCCTCTTTCAAAACTCAGACAAAACAAGGCAACATCAGGACAACCAGCACTCTACCAGAGCCATACTCAAATCAGTAAATATTTAGTTAAGCCCTGTTGTACAGTTCAGTAAATACAATTGTGGATGCCTAGGGTGGTTTCTGATGTCCTAATCACACACTGGTCCCAGGCAAAGCTTCTGTCTTGACAAATGGACAATTTCCAACAGAAGAATGACTCAATCAAAGTCTCTTCTGGAAGAGGATCATTGAACAAAACACAACAGGTATGGAAAATTAAGTCTCACAACTAAGAGAAACAGATGAAGAAAAGGAGGTTGACAAAGCACACAACCCACCTACCCTTAAAAGCTTCCAGGATTTAACACGCAAAAGCCAAAGCGGAGATCCAACCTTGCTGGAGGCACCACCATGTCCGTACCCAACACCTTCAGCTGTAGCTGCCCACACTGCACAGATCTAGCGCAATCCACCTCACTCCAAGGAGCAAGAGAAGAGAAGACAATGATGGAATCATACAGTTTGGGTTGGAAGGAACCTTAAAAGATCATCTAGTTCCAACCCCACTGCCATGGGCAGGGACATCCCTTTAGATCAGGCCATCCAAAGCTCCATCCAATCCAGCATTTAAGCTGTCTCCATGTCAGCCCAGCAGCACTAACAGAATTCCAATGGAGTCAGAGAGACAGAGAGGAGAGAATCATGCAAAGCTCCCCAGACTTATTTTTCCACCCTAAGTGCTCTGGAGGAAGCACACCGTTAACGAGGAGCTACCTGCCCCCCACTATGAGCAGTTGATGTCCAGGTGACACCATCCCTACACAAGGGACAGGAGACACCAGATCTGTTAATCCCAGGCAGAAGAAAGGAGGAGCCGTTCATGCTTTGTGCTCTCCTGGCAAACTCCCTGCACCAATGGAGAGAGCAGAGAGAGCCCGCAGCACCCTCCTCTGCTTGGTGCACACCCAGCACCCCTGGCACCGCTTCCACAGTCCTGGTGGGGGGTGCAGTGGAAAACCCTTGAGACCATACAAAGAGAAGGTTTTTCAGTAGCTTGGTGAGAGCATTGAATTAAAGGAGTCAAAGGTCCACGCACTGGCCATAGACAACTGTCAGGAGCAAGAATCAAACGTCTATATGCTGAACTTAATGAACATGCACACAGGGGGAAAAGGAAGAGATCAAAAACTACCTTCAATCCAAACCTCAGATTTACTAAACCTGAAACTTCAACAGCTGCCAAAAATCTTGATTTTCTAAACCAGGAGTTATTAAAAAAAACCCCTCAGGGTGAAAAAATAAGAAAGAAAAATCTTAATTTTTTAAAAAAGACAATAAAAACCTGGAGTAGGAGAGGAGAAAGAGATTTTCATCAGCAAAGCTTCTTCAAAAGAGGATGGGATTTGATGGCACAGGGTGTTAAAAGGCAGCATTCTGAAATTACCCGGTTTGATAGGGCTGTGTTGTTACTGACATAAAGGGGAAAAACCCCAGCTCAGGCATACCTTTAGTTCCTCTTCATTGCATTAATCCTACCCAGAGCTGCTGCTCAGGTGAAGCTGTGTTCATGCCAGCAATTCTGCTTCAGGGCACTCTGCCCAGGTGAAATACCAGGCTGTGGGGTTCCTCCTAACTTCTCCCAGCTGTGTTTTGCTGAGGGTCTGGAACGTCTCCACCTGTTTCTGCAGATGGAGCAGCTGCAGTGAGTGGCAAACACCCAGGCTGCCGCAGCCCTGCCCACCTTGCAGAGGGATGAGAGCTACGGCACCTCCTGCCCTACTTACGCCTCCATCTGTATTTCAACTAGAAATCATAGAATCATAGAATCGTAGAATGGTTCGGGTTGGAAGGGACCTTAAAGCCCACCCAGTTCCAACTCCCCTGTCAGGGGCAGGGACACCTCCCGTGGGATGCCCAGTTGCTCAAAGCCCCATCCAACCAGGTCTTGAACACTTTCAGGGATGGGGCAGTCACCTCTTCTCTAGGCAATCTGGGCCAAGGCATCACAGGAAAACATTTCTTCCCAAGATCCATCTCAATCTCCACTCTTTCCACGGCAAACTGTTCCCCCTTGTCCTATACCTGCAGTCCCTGATCAAGAGCGCTTTGTCAGCTTTCCTGGAGCCCCTTTCAGCAGTGGAAGCTGCTCTAAGATCACCCCAGAGCCTTCTCTTCTCCAGGCTGAACATCCCCACCTCTCTCAGCCTGTGCTCCTAAGGGAGATGCTCCAGCCCTTGGATGATCTCCATGATCTTGGATGATGCTCCAACAGATCCATGTCCTTCCTGTGCTGAGGACTCCAGAACTGAATGTAGGACTTCAGGTGAGGTCTCACTAGAGACCTCACCTGCTGTGATTATGGGTAATAACATGAAACGCTGCACACTGAGCTCAGCACGACTCATTTATGTACATTTAATGACCCCGGCCAGTTTTCCCCTCAGCAGCCATCAAAACCACCTTGCAGTGGAGTGGAAGGTCTAAGCCACAGAGACACCACCTGTCCTACTCATGGCTGTAGACACCACAGATGCCCCAACAATCACACACTTACAATCAGCTGTACCCCTCACACAATCCAGGTCTGTAGGTGGGAGTCAGCCCTGCCCAGATGGCTGGGAGCACAGCACACTGCAGCTCCTCCAGCATCCTCGCAGACGACATTTTCCACCACGGCATGTTCCTGGCAGCCAGGCTTGCAGGACACTCTGCTTGGCACAGGGGAAGGCAGAACCACGTGTGCTGCTCAACTGTGACCCGAAGCTCCAAGCTACAGCCTCAGTACTTTGAATTTTATTTCTCTGCAGTGACAAATGATGACAAATTCATATCCTCCAGGGAACGTCATTATAAGCAGAGATGGAGAAGTAATAAAACCATTTTTCTGAGCAATTTTTACAGCAGCCATTTCAAATAACACCTCTCTTCAAGTTAATATTGCAGTCTGAGCAGGCTTCCAGTCCAAGAGTTCATTCTTCTTCTTGGAGACCTCTTGTAACTAAACAGAGGTCTGTGATATATCTACCTGGTTAGCAGTGCTGCTTCAGCTTGTCTTTTCACCATTTTCCTGCAAGTCCTTGTTCAGTGATGGCAATATAAATAGTAGGACCTCAAGAATATGCAACTATGCAGCTACAGACTGTAGAGACAGCCAGTGCACTTAAAGAAATTCCAGAATAAACCACTTCACAACAGCCTCCAAATGTCTGGACACGAGACCACCAGTGAAAGAAGCTATCAGTTACTCAGCAGTGATTTTTAGATGAACTAAACCTAATTCAGAATCGTAGTCATATGGGAAAAAAAATCCATGAGATATAATCAACTTTTGGAAGAAAGGAGATAATTTGCAGGCAAAAATTAGATCTTGCAAATACAAACTGGCAGGAACCAGTTCAAAAAAGCCTGCAGGGTCAACTTGTATTGACTACAGAGGATCCTTGTGCAAATTAAAAGGCTTTCCTGGCTCCTTGTTTTGGGATATAGAAAAGCTCCACGTTCACCCCCGAAGGTCTATACCAATGCCAGAGGCTGTTTAACACCAGGAGGACCCTCCAGGATGGCATGAAGTAGATGGTAAGAAGTAGAGCTGGAGCTCCAGCGCACTAAAATTCTTCCACGTGTTCAAGAGTTGTCTCCAATCAACCCAACATTTGTAAATGCTCCTCTTGGGTCCTGTTTCCAAATACAATGTGTCTCTGGGGTGTTCAGCCTCCCACTTGCCTCAGCCGCTTCACAGCACAGGCAGAAGTTCACCATGAAAAAGGAGCGTGGCTGTCTTCTTGACCCATGCAGAACGGCTCATCCCAGAGGGATAATCCTACTTTAATGAGGAAACAATAGGACCTTTGATAAAGCATATAAATTTTATGAAAGCCCTAGTAAAACATTCCTCAGTCACAGGACTGGTTGATGGACCTCTAAAATGAATTTTGCATGCGCCTGTCTCAAGCTGTGCAACAGAACGTGAGGAGGGAGAGCAGACTTCTCTTTCTTGTTTGCAAGGCACCGTAAAATCTGTAACAGCGCTGGAGGGAAACTTCCCATGCCTACCGACATCTGCGTGCCACCCCTGCAACAAAACGCCTCATCCTCCGCCTGCTGGAGCAGCCAGAAGATACCACAGCCTCCAGCTCATCCAATTCCACCTCTCCAACTCATGGCACACCTCCTGCCTGCCAAAAATGGAACCAGCAGGGGTACAGCCGGCATGTCCCCATGGAAGTGGACCAAACCACCAGCTGATTTCACACAGAGTGACAAACAGCTGTGAGACAGCAGGAACTCTGTCAAAGCCAACCTGGGCTGCAGTTATGCTGGTGGCCTCCAAGTAGTAACTTTGTCAAAGCCAACCTGGGCTGCAGTTGAGCTGGTGGCTTCCAAGCTGAGCCTTCAAGCCCGTGCAATACTGAGACCCGGTGCCAGGCTTTGCATTACAAAAAAAAATCAGATTTGAAAACAATTCCTCACTATGACTTAGATGTAAAAATCCACTTTATGCTTGAATCCTCAGCACTTGTTGTCTGACCTCATGAGACCGTGCTCCGACACCAGAGCAGAACCCAATGAACTGACATTTCAACACCCTCTTTTACCCTCAAAGATAAACACCCAACTGCTGAGAAAAAACAGCGATGCTCTGACCTGACACAACCAGTCGTGTTGAGGGATAATCCCTGCACTGTATCAGTGATTGGAATTACCAGAGCTTTGCCAACAGCTTAATGAGATGGAAACTCACGCTCCCACAGCCAGAATTTGTTTGTCAGGGTATAAACTCTTTGGATAACCTGAATATTTTGCCTCTGTGTTATAAAACAGGTGCAAAGAGGTGCATCTCCATTCATGGAGCCACCGCTCAGGCAAGCACAGCCGTTTGGATGATACTGTTGGTGACGGATTTCAATTGGCTTCTCACCATGGTTGTTCCAGCTGATCTACAGACTCACCCCATGTTGGAGAAGCAGAATCAGCAGAGAAAAGGCTACTGCATGTGGTCACCTGAACAAGCCCACGAGTGCCATTGATTCTCATCCCATCTGTCCAGAGTCCACCTATAGCAAGACCAGCTCCATGTGGTGCAGTCAGGTTCTCCAGGGCTTCCTGGGCCATGTGCCACCACCAAGAGCACCAGCAGGACAGCAAAGGTGCAGGGCTGGTGTGAAGTCAGGCAATCCTTTCTGACACAAAGCAAGGGATAGTGGTGATCCCATGGCAACCAAACTATTTGTGAAGGGGGAGGGGGTTAAGACCAGGCTAGACAGGAGCAAGCCTGGACATGGGGCACTGATGATTTGGAATGAGTGTGCTGGTGAGGACCACCAGTACATCACCACACAGAAAGTGGGGGTGAACACACCTGGGGGTGGTAAGGGAGATACAGGGACTCTGGCGCTAGCTACTCCAGTTACCAGGCAAATGGGAACAAACGCTGTTTCCTCTGAGAGGGCTGAAGGCTTGCCAGCTCAGCTGAAGTGCATTTACACCAATGCACGCAGCATGGGGAATAAGAAGGAAGAGCTGGAAGCTGTTGTAGGGCAAGGAGCCTATGACGTCGTTGCCATCACAGAAACGTGGTGGGATGACTCATATAACTGGAGTACAGGTATGGTGAGGTACAAACTCTTCAGGCAGGATAGGAAGGGTAGGTTCACAAAAGGTAGGTCTTGCCAAACTAACCTGATCGCCTTCTATGACAAAGTGACTCAGCTGCTGGATGAGGGAAAGGCTGTGGATGGATCTTCCTGGACTTCAACAAAGCCTTTGACACAGTTTCTCCCAGCATTCTGCTAC
>WAAB01024709.1:3855-34201 GCA_013389865.1 Piaya cayana
GCTCTTCTCTGGACAAACTCCAGAGCCTCAACATCCTTTTTATGGTGAGGGGCCCAGAACTGCACACAGTATTCAAGGAGCAGTCTCACCAGTGCCGAGTACAGAGGGAGAATAACCTCCCTGGAATTTCTGGTCACACCATTTCTGATACAAGCCAGGATGCCATTGGCTTTCTTGGCCACCTGGGCCACTGCTGCCTCATGTTCAGTTGCTGTCAACCAGCACCCCCAGGTCTTGTCTGTGTGGTAATCCAGAGGCCGATAAGGTCACTACCAGGGTGAATATCACGAGCAGTATTTATTTCTGGCTCTGGCAAGCATAAACACACCAAGATGCTGGGGTGCACAACAAAGACCGGGAGGGGGGGAGGGTGGTGCACCCCCCCAAAGTTACAGAAATTAATCCCCGAAAACAACCCAGGTCCCTCAGATCCAATCCAACACACACACCATAAGGTAAATGGGGGAGAGAGAGAGAAAGAGAGAGAAGGAAAGAAATTACCACATTGAAGGCAGCAGATGATCTTGGGAACACACAGTCCAGGCCCGTCCAATTGAAGTGTGTGAGTGAGAACAAGCATGGAGGTGAGAGCGAGCCTCCCCCCTGGTTCCTTGAGAGCCCTTTATGAGGCCCGCCCGACCGCCATCTGCCTGTGACCTTTTGGCGGACTCTGGTGGGTGGTGGGGGCAGCAGCAATGGCTGCATCCCCTCCCCTCACCGGAGCCAGCTCTTCATCCCAGCGAGGGAGAGCTGAGCCTGCTCCTGCGCTGCCACCACTGAACCACGGCAACACAGACAAGCTGAGGCCACAAGGGGGTAGTCCTCAGACAAAATTTTTAAGGCAAAGAGATAAACGTAGTCTGACTTTACATTCCACCCCGTGACTTAAACGTTTGTCACAGGACTCAGATCGAAAACTCAGGTCCATGCTGTGCATAGTGGTGACACTTGAGGGTGCAACCTGCTCAGTCGAGCCCACCGCTGCATCACCTCCACCCAGGCGCAGCCAGCTCTGGTCCAGTGTCCAATGGGATGAGGTTAAACAAGGCCAAGTGCCAGGTCCTGCACTTGGGGCACAAGAACCCTAAGCAGAGCTACAGACTAGGAGAAGTCTGTCTAGAAAGCTGCCTGGAGGAGAAGGACCTGGGGGTGTTGGTTGACAGCGACTTAACATGAGCCAGCAGCATGCCCAGGTGGCAAAGAAGTCCAGTGGCATCTCGGCTTGTATCAGAAATGGCGTGACCAGCAGGTCCAGGGTGATTATTCTCCCTCTGTACTCAGCACACTCTTGACCACTTCAATCAGCCCAGCCTGGACCATGCGGCTTGGAAGAAGCTGCTGCTGCCAGCAATGTGGTGATTACTTTCCTTCCCCCTACTCTCCCTTTCTCTCCCTCCCATTGCCTTATGATGTGTGTGTCAGATCAGATCCAAGGGACCTGGTTTGTGCTTGGGGATTTGTTTCAGTAACTTTGGGTAGTTGCACCCCCCATGTCTCAGCTGTGCATCCCAGTATTTTGGTGGTTTTAGGTTTGATGGAGCCAGAATAAATATTGCTTTTGATTTTCACCCTGGGGGTGACCTTATTGGCCTCTGATCACCACATAGATAAACAAATCCACTTTCCCTCTAGTCAGGCCTGGACATCATGTGTCCAGGATGTGACAGTTACAGTTAAGGTTTGGGTTAAGGTTAGGTTTTGGATAGGGCTGGGTAAGGGTCACAGTTTGTTTTAGGTTAGGTTTAGGGTAATGGTTAGGGATTATTTAAGGGTTAGGATTAGATTTTGGGTTAGCGTTTGGTTAGGTTTAGGGTGAGGATAGGGTTAGGGTTTGTATTAGGGTTAGCGTTTGGTTGAGGTTAGGCTTTTGTTTAGGGTTAAGTTTAGGGCTAGGGTTAGGTTAGGAGTTTGGGGTTATGGTACTTTAGAACACTCACTACTTTTGCCCACTTTAAAGCTTGCAGATATGATTTAATTACAAGTCCATAATGGAGATGTTAGCTTTTAAAGCCACCAAAGCCAAGATGTGCCATAATATTCATACAACTACACACAGAGTTATGCCTAATTCCTAATTTTGCAGTTTTGCAACTCTCCTGCAGTAAGTAACAGAAATCTATGTACATGTGAAACAGAAAGGGAGCAAACCAGTGTTGCGGATGGACTTAAGTCTGCTATTCTCATGCTCACCAATTACACCTATATTAAAAACAACATCAGCACCGGAATGTGGGAAGAGAAGCACAAAATGCTGCTCAAGAATGTTTGAAACCAGACAGTCCTGTAGGTAAGTGGTAATGTTGGACATAAAGCAATACTTGCTAGGGTTTCTTCTGTTAGTCATCATTTCTGCAGCTACTCACAGAGTGTTGTGATGAGGTCTAAGGGGAAAGCTGCCTAACAGCCATAAAAACTGTTATAGGTGTCTGCTGCACCAGACAAACCCCTTTGAACTTTGCAAGAGACAGGAGGCAGCTATGGGAGGCTGAGGGGTTAAAGGCAGCCCGTGATTTTATGTCTGGGAGAGTTTTAAAGAAAACGTAGGCTTCACACCGCAAACAAATGTTTATTTTACTACAGAACTATCAGAATCGACAACAGGGCACCCGAGTGCATCTCCACTAATCTATCCCATAACAACACAGGAGCGCATTTTTCAAAGACATGTATTTATACATCTGGTAACCATTTTTGTCCCCATTACTTAATTAAAGATTAGGAACTCTTTGGGACACACATACGCACACACACATTAGGGGGAAAAAAAGAGGCAATACAAGTTTTTTGTTGCTGTCATAATAGAAAGTGTCAGGTAGTACATCATCGTTTCCTGGTCCCACTGTTGCCACCAGCAGACTTATTGAAACTTCTGCTCATTTGTGGGAAGTGTACAGTTGGTGTTCTTTCAGTGGGACCATACAGCCCTAAATTTCTGGCTGTAGCTGACTTCCGAAGAGGCTTGACACTGGGGAAAGGATTGAAGACATGTGGCTTTGTGTTCCCAGGCTGGGGAGATTTAGCCAGGTTTCCACTGTCACTGGATGAACAGGAGGACTCTGATAAACGTGGTTGGCCAGACTGATGAGATGTTGACTGAACATTGGGTTTGCTATCTGAGGTGAGTTCCAGTGCTTCCAGTTTGAGCTGTACCACTGACGTGTCTGTACTGCTGTCCACAGAGCTTGCTTCAGATGACTGCTGGTCAGCTTTTCGAGTAGTCCTGTCATCCAAACCACTTCCTTCCCTTTCTCCAAAATCAGATTGTTTGGAAGTCTCCTCCTTTGCCCCAGGGCTATTTGTTTTACAGCTCTCACTCTGCTCATCTATCAGTCCTATGGTATCCCCGTAGCCCAGCTGGCCTTTGGCCCTTGCAATATTTTTTCGATGAACTCGTATGTGAGTACGCCACGGGGAGTTCAGTTTTGTTTTAAGATCTTCTTGAGGAATGGGAGACATCTTCCCTGTAGCATGACTTGGGATGTGAATAACAGCATTTTTGAGAGATCTGTTATTCAATTTCATCTTCTTTCCTAAAAGGAGGTGGTTTATCACCGGGGAATGGTTTACCTGAGAAGGGAGGAGGCTGGTAACTGGCCCTTTGTCTGAAAGAAAGTGTTTAAAAGAAACACTATTGTTAAAGATCAAAACAAGTAAATGTTCTAAGGATCCATCACTAAATTTGATTTGAGGTACAGCAAACAGTCGTAGGACTAACTTCTATTTGAAAAAAACAACAAACAAACAAAAAAACCCCACTGAATTTCTCTTACATCTTAGAGTCGAACACAAAGTTGTAATCCTGTTGTAAGGATTTCCCATCCTCCCTTCCTCCTCCTTACCTATAGGTAAGTCCTCAGCCAGGAACACTACAAAAATAAATCATAACAAAACCAGCTTCTTGATTTTTGAAATTGCATTGTGACTGTTCAACATTAAAACTGGCTTCTGATCTTTCCCCTCTCCTTTGTTTCTCTTCCAACTGTAAGAGGCAACTCAGTCCCTGTACAAGGTCAGTCAAATAAGCCTCTCCACAAGGCTTTTGTGACTGGAGAATGAACTAATGTATTTTTAATGGATAAACCAAGTTAACTCTTTTAAGGAGGCTGTGGAGAGGAGGGTGACTGCCTCTTCTCCCAGAGTGACAGGGGACAGGACAAGAGGAAATGGCCTCAAGCTCCACCACGGGAGATTTAGGCTGGACATTAGGAAAAAAATTTTCACAGAAAGGGTCACTGGGCACTGGAACAGGCTGCCCAGGGAGGTGGTTGATTCACCTTGCCTGGAGGTGTTTAAGGCACGGGTGGACGAGGTGCTAAGGGACATGGTTTAGTGATTGATAGGAATGGTTGGACTCGATGATCCGGTGGGTCTCTTCCAACCTGGTTATTCTATGATTCTATGATTCTATTAGGTCCTGTTGTTAAACCAACACAGTAGGCTCAGAATTAAGTAATCAGATGACAGTTTGAGTAAACCACAGACCCAGCTCCACATCATGATTAACAAGATTAAAAAGGCTTGGAGGTCGGCAGTTCTTCAGAATCAACATTTTACTGTTTGCACTGTTTCTCCTGGCTGCAGCCTTTGTTCAAAGCAAATACTTTGCCAATATTAAAAAAAAATAATAATCCTTACAAGTGATGTTAATGTTAATGAAAAGTTGCAGTTCCATGTATTCAAATGCTCCTGCTAGGACAAATTTGGACAATCATGCCTGGATGAATTCAGAGGAGTCAGGATAATATGGACCCGCTAGGAATCTACCTGCCACTTGGTCTGAAGTACATCCATCTCCTCATTTCACTTTTACCAGTGCATCAGTATGTCAATTCCAAGAAGGCCAAAGATTGAAATTTTTAATCACGAGAGATCAACACAATGCACCCAGATAGCAAAGACACTTTTAAATACCATTGTTCAGCTGGTCCCTGGGACCTAAAAAAATCCCAGGGTCATCATCTTCTGATCCTGACAAAAGAAAAAAAAAACACATCACCTTCTCATTTACATCACCTTCTGTCTGCAGGAAGCTGTACCCTCTTTACTACAAATGTGTTAGATATTCCATCAGTATCCCTTCTTTTGTCTACCAGGTTACATGTAAAAGAATGTTATTTGCCTTGTTCTCCTGTGATGAGGTTAGCTGGTAATAAATCTGTAAATGAAGCACATTTTGATACGTTACCTGCTCTGATATATACATGGTGAACCTGCTGTTGCTGCTTCTTCTTTATCCTGGAATATTGCTTTTTCAGTGCATTAATATCAGTGGTCATACGCTCCATCATCATGCTGTTAAAAGCAGCATGATACTCGCTTCGGCAAGAGTCTATTGCTCCTGGACTTAATTCTGCAATGTTACTGGAACCTAGACTTTGTTCTTCATTCTGATCTGCACAGTGGGAATAAAGTGGAGATGAGGAGTAAATTGGCATATTCAGGAGTCCCACAGATTATCTACAAGGAAAGTCTATGTCTGATTCCTATTGTCTTATTTAACTGTATTCTTTAAGTAAAAATGTATTATAATATTTACTATATTTAACAAAGCTGCACTATTTGTAAGAAGCATTACATGTCTAGAACTACTGCTTAAGAATATCAAAGGCTTGATGGGAGTTTAAAAAGTACAAAAATCAATTAATATAGCAATGCAAAGTTATGAGCACAGTTCTTCAATTACCCACATGTACATCAAGCCACCACTAAAGTAATTCAGAAATTGATTATTAAAGACATTCAGTTGGTCAAAAAGGAGCTTGAGAACATGAGTTATAAGATACATTCCAGTCAAGTAGGCATGAGATTAAACAACTGACCTTGTGACACCAGCAAGAAGCATCAAGAAACAGTTACAGCACAACAGGACAGGAAGAAAGCTGCTAGTAGCAACAAAAGCAGTATGCACAGATCAGCTGAGGATCACCCAGCCTGAGAGCATCTCTGATCAACAGCTGCAGAGCAACAGCAGCAGTGCAATTTATTTTCACAGCTGTTTCTGATGCTTTACCAAACTGACACTCCAGGGTCAAGGGGATAATTCTTTTTTCAAGGGAGGTGTGTTTATCTTTGGCTTAGTTTGCAACAGCTTTTTGATATTCTAAACAAATGCTAGCCTGAAACAGCAGGTAGAGACTTACAGTCCCTCAGGAATGGAAGAATGAAACACCACAGCAAACAAGAAAATTACAGCTTATATGTCTCAGCAAAACCAAGCCATAAGAATGAGGATGTAGCAGCTGCTGTTATCTGATTACACCTCTGTCTAGATATTTTAGGGGGGGCACTATGGAGATAAATAATGATAGCCTCCCCCAGTTATCACAAAATCCCTCTTGATCCAGTACTGTTAAGGCTGCTGCACGTTACCAAGTGGTTTGCTTTTCTTGAACAGATCAGGACTTTGTTCTGCTTGTAGAGCTTGCACAAGGTGAATATACAATTCTGTCACAAATTTAATTTCAATGGGGAAAGATTTGAAAAGTAGTGCCACTTTGTCAGAACACCCTAAACCACACCCAACTTTTTAAAAAAAAAGGTCAATATACCCAAAACGTACTACTGCCTGAAGGTTTAGCTAAAAGGGCAGTGAAATGACCTGCACAATTCACTCGCTGCTGACAGGTTCCAATATCATCCACGTATCTGCTAATAAAGGTCAATATTATTTATTCCATGTACACCTTCCAGAAGATGCTGACTACCTCACAGCTTTCTTGGAAATAAGGATGGATTTAGGGTGGACATTTTTCCAAACACGTACTCCCTATTTTGTGGGTGGGCAACACTATGGGGTTTGTTTTTTAACCATCACTGTAGCCAAATCCTTAATGTGCCCTGTCATTTATTGTATACGTGCAGCTACAAACTTAACTTTGAAGACACCTTCACAGACTGCAGAGCAAGTCATTTGGTACCTAGGTGCATGTCTTTGTGAATACAAAATACAATTTTCGTAGCAGCTTTCACAGGGGAAGCCACCTACAGTTTCTGCAAGGTCATGCAGATTTAACTGTTTTCCAAAATGAACAAAAGCTCTTTTACCTTTCATCTGTTTTTGGTATTTTTGGAGCTCAGGCACCAAAAACCCACTTAATGGTCCAAGACAGCCAATTGCATTGGCAATTGAGTCTTCATCATCTTGGTCGTTCTCCTCATCACTGTCTCTGGTTCTGCCCAGCCTTCTGTCAAATGAGAACATAGAAGAAATAAGAAAGAGCCATTCTTAAATACGATCATTAACAAACATCTTTGTCTTCTTTAGGAGCGTACAAGGGAGGATGCCACCTGCATTTTCACTATCTATGCAGGGTAAATAATAGCCCTATATGCCATAAGCAGTGAACTTCAAACTTACCCTGAAAATGAAGTTGATTTTACTGCCGCAGGGAAAGGAGTAATGTTGTATGTGTATTTCTCCCTTAATTCTGCCAGTTGTGGGAAGGGAAACTGAGCCATGGAATAAACAGTCTAGGGGGGGAAAAAATGCAGCTTTTAAAATTGCAAGATTTTAAGATTTCTCCATGAGCAGACTTTCACAGCCTTGTAAGATTAAAGGTTGCACATTCTCATGTGCTGTAAGAAAATAGAAATGGTCTAGTTTTATGAATCAGTCAGTATTTCCTCTAAGAAAAATAAAGACAAATGCACTAGAAAGATGGAGGAGAGAGGAGGAGAGAGGAGGAGAGAGGAGGAGAGAGGAGGAGAGAGGGGGAGAGAGGGGGAGAGAGGGGGAGAGAGGGGNGAAAGGAGGAGAGAAAGGAGGAGAGAGGAGGAGAGAGGAGGAGAGAGGAGGAGAGAAACAGGTAACATGAGATGTAGGGCCCTTTTCAACTCTTGTATTTATTTAATAATCATTGTCAAACCTCTCCTTGCCAGCATACTGGAAATCCTCCTCCAACTATGATTCCAGCTACATGAATGTATCATTGATGTTTTGAGAAGCTTCCAGAAGACCTATATTTTTGCTGAAGTATTCAACAAGGTACTGATATAAGTGTAGATAGGAAGGAGCAGATGGACTGTTAACAGATCCATTACTTCACCCGAGTAGCCCCAAGAGCTGGTGAAGTGCTGCTCTGAAGTTACCAAAAGAAGAACCCAGCATTACCTAGCTAACTCTTCTCCTCTCAGTTTTTGGGTTTGATGGTTGTTTGGTGGGGTTTTTTGGTAGGTAGTGGTTGTATCTTTTTAGAAGAAATTGGTTCCATGGTGAACAAAGAAAACTCTGCAACTCTAACATGTAATCCCTACAACCTAAAACAAGGCCGTAAAAAGAATGTTTTAGTTACTTCAGTACTCAGAGTTAAAGCAGGTAAATAGTTGCAAATCAATTGGCATTCAGCATTATCCTTGCTTTCAGGAATTTTGTAGTAACAGAATGTGTGTCACCAGATGACTTACCATAAAGACACATCATATTCATTGCAATATCACTGATGATTTGTTTCTACCTGTTTTAGTTGCCTTTTTTCTCCTGCTTTTGTACAATGACAACTATTCAGGACTTTCAGATAACTGACACAATTCATTGGGAGTCTCAATTTCAGAAGTAAAAAGAAAAAAATAGCTGAAATATTTTTCACAGTTTCTCTGAAAAATTATAGCTTTTCCTCATCTTGAAAATTTAAATGCCTTCTGAAAGATAGCAACATAAAAATTTCTTCTTAGCTATGACAGGAAATCTTCACTTATATATTCTTTTACTCCTGTGCTAGTAAGTGACATTTTCATCTGAGGGCAAATGGCCTCAATTAAGATGAAAGGAACAATTTCCATATAATCCATTCTTGAACCAGGCCTTGTGTGTACTAAATACATGAGGGAAAACTGCAAACATGAATTCAGTACTAGAGCTTTCCTAACTGAAGAAGAGAAAAAAAAAATGTTTCACCAATGGCAATGGCGAGCAGGAAAGACACTCCTGGCTGGATCAGGCACGGGGAAACAGTGCAGCTCAAAAGGCTTCTGAGTGAAAATGCTTTTACAGTTCAAGCCATGCACAGACTCTAAGGCAAGGAGAACACCTTCAAAAATCCAGAGTATGAACCAAGGCTTTGCCACTCTGTGAAACTACAGCACTTCTGTGAAAGACAAACATTCTACAGGGCCAGAACACACGTGATATCCTAGCAGTCTACCAGACAAAGGAATTTTATGATCTGGAGAAAGACCTACCTCCAGCCCAATGTGTCTGCCTGCTTGTTTGATCTCTACCACATTCTCCTGAGTTTTTTTTCCCCATACGTCTCAACTCTCCTCTCCATAGAAGAGGTGTGCCTGGAATTTATTTCTACTCTTTATGTCTACAGCCTTTTCGGGTAACTTGTTCCATATGTTAGTTACCCTTTAAGTGAAACAGTCAACCCTGAGTCCTCCATTTACTCCTTGCACCTACTGTTTTAGATTATGCTTTTAGCTTTTGCCTGTCTCCAATGTGTGTCTCTTCCAGATCCTGTGTGATTTCTTTAATTTAGCATACACATTTTTAATTGAATTACTTGCTATCAGATTATAACTGGAGCATCACTTGCCATCTGGTCAGGAGACTGACAAATGCTGGTGCAAGATCCACTGCACATTAACAAAGTATTGTCTATCAACACCTGTGGTGTCCTTCTCACGGCAAAGCTTCAGTGTCAAAGAATGTCGCTTCTAGTTTATACACAGCCCTGGGTGCCACTTGATTAATGCTCGTGAAACTTTGCCAGTGGGAAATAGCCTACACAGAAACATGACACAGCCAAACTTAACTTATACATGGTCATAGGGGAAAGATTCTGGGAACAAGAAAAGATGACAAGGGAAAAACACATCTCTTCGCACCTTAAATCAGTGGCATTTATCAATCCTTTTCCTAAGTCTAAAAATGCAAAGCCATCTACACCCACAGCAGAATATCATGCAGAAGAGCTGTGGCTTCCATAAAAGGCCAAGCAATTTTGTCTTTGCAGATCGCTCAAACATTTATGTCAACAGCTGCTCCACACTGGTTTAAGTTTTTTCTCTCTTTTCACTTTCACTAGGAAAGCAAAATAAAAAACAAACCCAAAAGAAAACAAAGTGAAAGTCAAGCAGAAAGTTAACAGTGAATACCATGAGATCAGGGAAACTGTCTGTGGGAGACAGTCTAAAATGCTAAGGTGCTACAGAGAGATTAATACCTACTACTCCCCTCTACCACAGAAAGCACACAGGGGTCCCTCTCCTTTTCCTGTTTGCTTCTCAGCTCCTTTACACTGGAAATTTCTATGAGTGCACACTGAATTAGTTTAACTGCCTATTAAAAATGCTTGCTTTCTGAGGAGGCATGAAAGAGTGTACTCAATCTAACACACGCTGTTTGGAAAATCTGCAGACACCTGGCATACAGCCTTCTGTCTCCATGTTAGAAACAAAGTTTACGAGAAGGCCAATAAAATTGCAATACTGAATACCGTATCTGTTTAATTTCTAGTCCTGAATATATATATGGCGCAGCACCTGCTATCTATGGCTATTCCCTTTATTTATCTATACTGTTCAATCTGAAAAAGGAGGGAGCTGTAGGCTTGATTGCTTCATTGCTTCTCCAAATCCTCCACACTCCCCTCAGCACAACATTGTAAAAACCCTTGCCACGCAAAGGCAAAATCTGCAAAAGCTTCAAGCTCTCAATCTAAAGTACACATACTATCAGCATGTGAGGGAGGAAGGCATTTTTAATTATAAACTTCCACCAGCTATACATGCTGGTGGAAAGAACCAAGGACAAGTCCTCTGATCTACTTTAGACATCTGCTCTGTCAAAGCTTTCCCCTGAAGGATCACCATACCTCCCTCCTCTAACTCCCAAAGGGAACAGGACTTTTAGAGCACAATTTGTTTTCTAGTGGCAGAGAAGTGCCTGTTTTTCTTTGCTGGCTTAAGTGAGCCTGGAGAGGTAGTTTAGATGCAAATGTAAACGTCACACAAGTCTAAAGAAAAGAGTTGATTGCCACCAGCAGCCCTTACTGAAATGCAGAGAGAAGGCAGCATAGGATACTAATCCTTGCCTGCAGCAGGATGCCAACCCTTGAACCACCTTGTAAAAAGTAAATTCATCACTTGGATTTTGATTAAGGGGGGAAATCATTTTCTTTTTAGAACAAGGCAGTCTAAACATTCATCTCTCGCTGACTTCCCTGAAAAAGCCTAAAACAACTTTAAAACCAGCGTCTTCAAGCAGTGAGGATCCTTTCATTAATGCAATAGCTCATATTTCTTTATTTTCTTTTCCCATGCAGAGGAGTTGTCCAAATGCAGCAGGTGGGAACAGAGTGGCACTCACATTCCCTGATGGTAAACACTTGTAGCACCTAATTCTCTCCACTTACCATAAAAAGAGCCTGAACACGTCAGATGGAGACGGCTACACTGCCACAGCCTGCTTTTGACTTGAAGGACACTGTCTGAACTATTGTGTGGTTTCTTCAACTGAGTGGACACAAATAAAACAGGAACACTGCACCTCTGTGCAGAAAACAAAAACCTGCCATATTTTCCACATCAAGGGCAACGCTCTGCTACCTTAATGCTCCTGCCAGTGTCACGGAATACAAGTGTACACTATGAACACATATATACTTTGCACCAAGTGTTTATTTTTTGCTGAAGCACAAAAAGACTGCTAATTAAATATACCTGTAATTGCAACAGTCAAAGAACCCAACAGGATCTTTACATCCCTCCAACCAATTAAG
Organism: Piaya cayana; assembly: GCA_013389865.1. Taxonomy (NCBI): domain Eukaryota; kingdom Metazoa; phylum Chordata; class Aves; order Cuculiformes; family Coccyzidae; genus Piaya; species Piaya cayana. The sequence goes on from WAAB01024709.1 coordinate 15,576, forward strand.
TTACCTATGCCTTATCTTCTACTACACAAAGAAAGGAATCCACACCAGATTAGCCTTCCCAACACTATTCTTTGTCGCAAATGTCATGTCTTGATATTTAATTGCACTTGAGATCAGGAACCAAAACCCAATGAACATGAGAAGGCATCAGCTTGGGCCACCCTCCTCGTGCATCCTCAATATGTGACTTGTCTTGTGAGAAACCCTAACGCTTATTTTAAAATCATGCAGTACCTCTGACCAGCTGCATATCTACTTCTGAAGCAAACAAAACCACAGTCCTCACCTCCCTTTTTCCCAGAGCTCCCTCAATAAACAACAGCAATAACAAAAGCAAAAAATCTGAAAGTGATCCTTTACTTCAGAGCAGCACTTCATCAGACAATGGAAGCGTATTATCCCAGTCAGTCAGTTTTGCTTCTAATAATGGCTAAGTCAACTGCTAACTACCGAACACATCCAACTTCATTTACTGAGGCTGACAATGTTTTCCTTCCCCTAAGTCAGATAAAATATTTCAAAGGTATTATGTGCTCTTGTGTTTGCACCCATTTAATCATCGTACTCCAGCTCACTGAAAATAATATTCCAGAACTGAAGCATGAAATCTTTATAAAACATCAAAGTAGACAACACCTCAAGGATATCAGAAAAAAACCCCAAACTGTGAGTACAAATCAATACAATTATGTCTGTAATACTGAAGGTCCTTCCCTTTCCCAGAACAATGTGGATCTTTGTTCCTATACAAAGACGTAAGCTGCAAGAACCCAGGGACAATAATTATCTACAAATGTTTTTGTTTATAGTTCACTGACAACTGTTCATGGCTTTTTTTTTCTAAATCATGAAGGATATTTTTTCCCCATCTCACTTGATAAACTCTGTCTCCTACAGCATCTGCACAAGGAAAAGACACAATGTAATAAATAACTGGCCAAAACAAAAATAAAACAAAAGAACACTCTAAAAATTATGACTACTACAAGATTCTGCATTTCATTTGTGTAAATCCAGTTGGGCATTATATCACAGCAAACTTTCAACTGTCAACATACAACCAATTTACAATCAGATGGTGCCTAGTGGTTCTCTATACTTAATGCACAAGATAAGACTTTAGCTTTTACTGCAGGTCATCTACTTGTTTCACTGACACGCTAGCTCAACTCAGTTAATCTCAAACTTTCCTTCTTAGGAAGAGCTTAGGTTTCTGCAGTATTTGAACAAGCATGTAATTTGTTAGAAATCAGCACCTGAAGGATGCACAGAAAACACAAACAATAATTATATCACAATTACTCACCTGCATGAGTTCATTGCTGTCAATCAGACTGTCTTCCAGCATCTCCTGAGTCAGCTTGCCCATGGCACTGTAAAACTCATCTGCAGTTTCACAACACTCTATTTGCCTACATCAAAATACATGTTGTTGGGGTTTTTTACTTTACTTCTGCATATAATTACATATCTCCAAATCAAACTGAATCATAAAATATGCACTTCCACTTGTCACCTTAACTCTTTGAATAACAAAACTGTGCACGTCACATTGGAAATGTTGATGTAATAAAAGGATCTAATCGGGACTAATCACAGTTCATTGTCCTGACTGCTAATGATAAATGATTTGTGCATATCCATATGGGTTATTCCCTCTGCCCCTTTCACTTCTACAACATGAGTATCAATAGTATCATAGCCCCCTATGAGCACAAGGCAGTTCTCCCATCAGCCTGAAAATGAAGCATCAAGACTTCTTGACCGTCTCTTCACCCATTCTTCACCATACAACTGAATTCACTGGTTGAACTACCTTTTTGCCAGACAGGAATATATTCACTGACCAGAAATCATTCCAGTGGAGTAAGTCAGGTACAGGTGTACTTGTATATGTCATTGTATTCAAAACAGCTGAGCTCACATAATGCAGAATGAAGGGAAATTCACTCATATCCTGCATATTTGTGAATGTTGTTTCTAAATCTGAGATGCAGATTCGTCTGGTTTGGGTGTTTTTGTTTTGGTGGAGATCTTTTTCTTGTTTGTTTTGAGGTGATTTGGGGTGGTGATGTTTTATTTTGTTCTTTTTTTCCAGTCCATGTTTTCCCTTAAATTTCTAAAAACAAGGAATCACCTACAGTGTCAGCTAGACAAAGAGAAATATGAGTAATATGCTTTTGTTAGCTGCTGTTCTACATACATTAGGGTAGCCATTAAACAACTTCTACAATCAAATGAAAAATTTGTTTTACTCGTATCCCCAAAAAACTGCAATTCTGGCTACGTGTTACAACTTCCCCTGTAAAATGATCAAAAAGCATATGGCTTTTTTCCTTAAGGATTAGAGGAGGAAGCTTCGGTGTCTATAGGGAAGAACCTCTGAACTAGAAAACTCCTACAGAAAACACAGTTTAGCTAAAAGAATGATTAAGCACTTACAAAAAAAAAAAAGTAGAAGCAATTGGTATGTAGGCAGTTATCACAAACTGGCTGCTTACCTTCCCCGATACCTTCAGTCTCTCATGACCTCCACATACTGCTTTCCCTCCTGCACCTATTTTTACCTCCCCATTCCTTTAGTCTTACTCAAAACAGAAGTATGATTGAACCGCTCACACTTTAGGAAAAGCACTTCTCACCCCATTTTCATATCTAGAAAGTCTTGAGAAGTATGAAGATCATGAGACCATCATCACTGTTTCAGTCGCCATTTCTTTAAATGCCCCCTATACTATTTCTAGCGGAGAAGGAAGAGGAACAAAATCACACTCCTCTCCCAGAAAAAAAAAAAAAGCACCTGATATTTAACTTCCTCATCTCATTTGATGTCATTAATCACAAGTTTACTGAATTTCAGTTCTTGCTCAGTTTTAGAGACTGATCATCTTCTAAATCTCTAGTTATCACACCAGTGTCCCTTTCTATTAATTGCCCACAGATCTGCCAGACCTTCTCCCATTCCCCCCAAATAAGCACTACAATGTGTACAGTGTGATCAGCTTATTCTTTTGGACATATTCTTATAGATCTCTTCATTCTCTTTCTTCCAGCTTTTATAAAATATGTTTCTTTTTTGCTTGAAGTTTTACAGTAAATTCTTCAAAGCGGTGACTTCCTTTTTCATCACGTTATGAGTTGACACATTTTTTAATTAAAGCTTTTAAGTGCACAGAGACCTACTGCAAAAGGACCTTTTATCTAAAGGTATGGTACAAAGTATTAAAGCACAGTGGGACTACATATAGCCTAATCCTAATGCAAATTATTCACACAGTTTTCATTCACTAACTGAATAAATAAAAGTTCTTAGGAAATTATTACTCTAATTATTATTATTCAGATTAAAAATTAAATATACTAAACAAACTCTCACAATGCTACTGGCCTGCAGCATGAATTTATTTGGAAAGAAAAAAGAAATAAAGCTTCCAAGACAGAGTTGAACATAAATCCCAGTGGTTCAGTCACAGGTAAAAGGACAGTGAGTGTTCATGGCCATCACAAGAAAAATTTGATGCAGTTGCTGATGCCAGATGAAAAAAAGTCTCCAGCTGAACTGTTCAACCCATCAGACCTCACACCTTCCACATAATTCAGTGACAAAACTCATTTCTCCAGGAGTACTGTACACTCTTTCAAATGCAAATATTTGCTATGACAACAGAGGTATTTAGAAGAAATAATGATCTCTTGTGTTTCGTCCTACATGGTACATATTGAGGGCCATAAAGGACTGTTAACAGAAACCTGGCTAGAATGTGCTTTAAAAGCAGAGAATTTCTGGAAAATTTGTTTGCAGGTCTTAGAAGAAAACTACCACGTAACGCTGAATTAGTCCCTTAGTAACACTAAATTCTTCTCTTAGGTCTAGCCAATGGGCTCAAATCCTTAAGTCTCCCAAAGCAAAAATAAGAAAACTGACATCCCCAGCTTCAGGTACCCAATTAAACTAGGTAGTCACTCTCAGGTCGCTCTTTATATCTTTCACAGATTATTTACCAGCTCCCTCACTAGTCCATGCTCTGGCAAGTCCAACCAACCTTCTAGCATAGCATGAAGACATTATACACATACATTGCAAACAACTGGAGACATGGTTTTGGGGAAGCCAGAGAGGCACTTTGTGCAGCTTTCTCAAAGCAAAATCATTCTCCTGAAAGATTGCATCTTGTTTAGAATTGAGAACATTCTCTTCAGAACAAGGTAAGCTACACACATCACTCACACTGAAAACAAACATCAGATGAAAATGACACTTACTCTCCTAACTTTGCCCAGATAGCCAAAGCTACTCTCAGTATAATTTCAGAGCCTTCAAAGAATACTGAATCCCATATCTTCAGAACTGTATGGTTAGGCAGACAAGTGGCAAAGAGGGTCAGAAACCACTGCATTGTGAAGACATTTGTAAGTGGGGGTTCATAGCCTCCTGAAATAAAAAAATTTTAAAAATGCTTTAAGTAATTGTAGTTTACTGTTATTTTACACAGAGTATAAACCACACACTGAAATCCACCAGAAATTGTAGTACCTCTTTTATTGCTAAAAACTTACTCAGCCTGCAGCTGTCCAAAGATAAGCTGAGTAAAAGAACAGTGGAAAAGTTACATACTTAACTCACCTTCCATTCTGCTGCACTGCAAAAACCTCTAAGAAACAGCCCTGATTTTGGACTGCAAATCTTGGAAAACACCACTGCACTTTTTTTTTCCTTATAAAGATTGTTTTTCCTTCCCCAAAGATACAAGCTAAAAGCTTTTATATATTTAAAAAACAAACAAACAAACAAACACCAAAAAAACCCCACCAAAAACCCCCAAACCGAAGTAAACTTCCCCCAAAAATAAACCCAAAAAGCAAAATGATGCATTTCTTCAGAAACTAAGGATATAAGTCTTCATCTACATAAAGGTTAAAGTGACTGTCTCTGTAAAGTCTCATCTATTGTTTTAAAATCTGGATGTACTGCCAGCTTAGAAGAACTGTAACGTTCAGTTTTCCTTTTGGCCTTGTCAATTTTCAAACAAGATACGGCATTTCAGCCTGAAACTCTGAAGTTTTACGTTCTTGTTATGCTCACAGAACACTGTGTGCATCCTAGTATCAACTGATGCACTGAAGGCCATGACCAATGAGGCTGTTGCCTGTGAAAAACGCTTTCAAATAGCAAATAACTTCCTTGATAGCCTTTCTTTGTTTTGATACAGTTTGGGCAGAGTCACAGTTTATTTACATGGTACACACTACCAGACCTTTTCTAAGATAAAATTCAGTGTGCATTTTGCTTCCAGACTGAAAAAAAACCCCAAAACAAACCAAGCAACACTAAAAATCCCAACCTCCCCTAAACACTCCCAAACAAAAGAGCTGCATGTTGTTTAAAAGAAAGAAATTCAAGTCTGGAGGGAATGATACCATAGGAAAAAAAAAATCACAGTGAAAAGTCCTTTTCCAGGTAGAAAAGTCCAAGATGAACTTCTGAGTTTTGCATCTATGTATCTCTAAGCATCCAGAGGAACAAACAGTAACCAGGCACCATTTGCTCTCATGTATGAACCTTTCCCAGAACAGGTATATAAGCTAGAAACTAACAAGGAGCAGTGGTAAAACAGGTATCTTGAGCTAAGGCAAGAAACAAACTTTTCAAGGTAGACCTTGTACTAAGTGTGTGCTGTGTGTGACAGCAATGTCACTCCATACATTTTAAACCCCAACATGACTCTGCTTGGTGGAACCAAATTATTTCCCCTTTATTTTCCCCCCGAGTGTGTCACCTATTTATATTAAGGAAACCATCCTCTTTCACCTTAATAAATTACAATATACGTTGTGAGCAATAAACTCATGTAAACACTTAAGAGACTGTATTTTTAGACAAGTGCTCAGGTGAAAATATAACAAAAAAGAATTTAGTAGTATTTTCTGTTGAACCTACCTCCACTTTCTCTGTTAGCAGCTCTTTGCAGAGTGTCTAAGTGCTGGGACAGTTCAGGTAGCTGCATTCTTAAAAGATCTCGGAAAACAGCCATATCCACAGAGAGTGCACGGAGATTATTCACAAAATAGCTATCAGGAAGCACCTTATCAATTAGGTAAATCATGATCTGTGGGGAAAATGAAATATAATCATGTAGTACTGAGGGACATGTATTTTCTAGGCATCACAGAAAAAACCACCATAGAATTTTAAAGTTCTCTGTTCACTAAAGAATGGCTTGGAGCCAAAGGCAACACAAGCCTCTGGTATCTCCATTTATATGGGGGAAAAAATTATCATTTTAAGCATCCACAGGTACTCTAGATATCCACAAGTAATCAAAGTGCAAAGGCCTTTTGAAGCTGTTCAGAATTTATGAACTATTAATGATCAGAGTCAATGTCACAGTAAGTTATGCCCAAACTGGAGGCATGATTCAAACCAAAAGCAACTTTGAGCGCTTCTGGTGCTGTATGTGTTTATGATATCCTCCATACTGTTGGAAACTTCCACTGTCCCCCTTCTCTGGTTGCTAAATGCCACAACTAGAAGACTAATCTTCCAAACCATTTTTTTTCCCTCACCAAAATGATACTGTTCTTTAAAAAGCATTCTTCACACATTTTACGGTGACGTGTTACCATGTGCTGCACTTTATCTTGTCACTTTAAAGGTGCTAAATAAAGCAACAGGAGACATTTTAAACAGACATCTGTTCCAAGTGAGATAGCTCAACTGCATGGGTGGTAATGTATTAACTGGATACTGTTATATTTTTTGAGAATGAACAAATGCAGAAAAGAAACACACAGTTTGTGGATTATCAGCCCAACAGAAGAAGCTGGCTTCAGCTTCAGGAACTTTCACAATCTCTATGGCCAGGCTACACTCGGTCATCCCACCTGCTTCAGATCTCTGTTACTCTTTTGTTAACACTACAAATTAGCATCCTTATCTGTTTCATAGAGCCTCTAATGCCTGAGAAGTGGTACCTTCACACACAGGAGACAATCCTCCTTCCAATCCCTCGCTTTTCATAAGATATTCACAAAAAGAGCTTGGCAGACACTGGACTTCCAAGGGCACTACCTGACATGGTTTTACTGCTTCCTATTCTCTCCCAGCTTCTTGTGACCATTTGTCCTTGCAAGATTTTTCTGGGCAGTAGCAGCCTTTTTTTTCTGCATGTTATTTCAGGGAATTACAAAGTCAAGTCATAATAGAAATATGTAGAGATGTGTCATGAAGAAACTAGCTATTGCAAACTGGTAAATATGTGAAGCTACTTTTTAAAAAACATTCTCAAAACAATTCACATGTGAGTGAAATAGCATGGAAGCTTCAGTATCTACGAGACTTCCACGTCTACCCTGATAGCTTCTACGCATGCAAGCTCTTATTTTCTTGCTTCCATAATTTCAAGTGGCTAACTGTGAGGTGTCTTCAGGAATTTAATTTAAAACATGCTTACATTAACCAGTGAAGACTCAAGCATCCCTGGCTGGGCTTTCACTGAGTTACCACTGGGTTCTGTGCTGTTAAAGCCTCATGGCTGCCAGTATCACCAGCTGCTTCCCAGCCCCTGGGAGACTATTTCCAAACACAGAGCTTTTTGGTTTTAACATCCTTCCCAGAAAGGGGACCTGGCTGGCGACCCCTGAGAACCCCCTTGCTCCCTTAATTCCTAGACACTGTGATAGTCTGAACATAGTCTCCCCACAGCTCCAAACTTGAAGGCACCTTTAAAAACAGCCTCTGCAGTTGTTCTGAAGTCACTTGCTTTAGACGGCACAGTGACTACAACAACAAAACAGCCATATACTAAACCCCAGTTCCTTTTCTTTTCCCATCCCACACCACTTTTCCCCGGTTCCCTCTTCTTCTCTCTTCTAGGGAAATTCCAGTGCTGCAAAGCCTAGGCACTAATCTTGGAAAAGATACGACTTTATCTTCCATGCTTATTTTTGCTAGGTAAGATCCATTTTGCTGCTAACAGCCTTCAGCACTTTACCTCCCTAGGGCAGTTTGGCTCCCTTCCCTTAGCACAAGGAGCCTGACACTGCTCACAGTAAAAGACAATCCAATAATATAAGGATGCACAGTTCTTATAATCAATATGGACTTCATAAACCTTGGGCAATCATATTTCCTATATTATCATAATGTGTTTTAGGAGCTACTGGACAGCATAAGACCACAATAAAATGTGACAAATCATAGTTAAAAATACTAAGGGAATTTTTAGCAAGAATTGTTGAAAGAAATTTTACTCATTGATATAAAGTAGGTATATTATGGTATTTTCTTCCTATTGTAGACAGCTCTCTAGCATGAAATATTAAATACCAGCTCGTTGGACTCTACCACCATATGCTTTATATTTTAGAAGCACTGAGTGAATTTAAATATTTACCATTGTCTAAGGCAAAACAGACAGCTCAGCACCTCAAGAGTTATAGTCATCTTTTACTGAGCTGATCTCAACTCACACATATGATCAAGACTACTTAAGGAAATTTATACATGATCTTGACAAAACCTGGACCACATTCTGTAGTAAATTATATTTCCATTTTCTGGCACACTACAGATTTAATGAAGCTTTATTTTAATTATAATAGAAAAGGTCTAAAAAAAAAAATCACTGTATGACTAACTTAGCCCCGAAAAAGTAGTTACAAAGTGATTTACTTTAATTTTGAATATTTGTGTTTTCCTGGAATTTGCTTTAAAATACAGCAGCTTTATCAACTGTCTCGCATGCTGCTACCACACAACAGGCTGATAATGGAATCTGAAGGTTTTGGCTACCTATGGTATTTGGAAGCAGATTTGGGATTGTGGGATAAGATATTCTAAAGTAAGAAGCAGTGTTTCCATTCATTGTTATTATGGCCAAGTCCTCACTAGTTTCATTTTGAAAAAAAAAATTAAACAGTGACAACATTCAGACAGTTCACTTTATTTCAGACAGGATAACAAAACAATCAGCAGATAATAAATTGATTGACTCCTATGAGTTCTACCCTTCTAGGCTGTCTACAAAATTCAGTCACTGAAGTTCACTAACTAAAAGCATTGCAAACAAATATTTTACTCACTTTCAGGGCATCCCCTTCATTGCCCTCCATTACTTCCAGAATAAGTGCAGCTAGTATGTTAAATCCTTGACAATAGCCAACAGATTTATTCCACCTGGCATATGCCAGCAATACACGTTTTAACACCACTCGATCTTGCTCTGCCTCCTGGCCACAGTAAGAGCTGCAACCAGTTCGGTGAAGGTCCTTTAAAGAAAAAAAAAAAGAGAGACAAGAACAGATAGAGATGATGTGGATTTTCCTTCTACCTTTAGTTCTCTGCCTGTCCCAATTTTCCTTCCACCTCCACCCTCCCAATATACACTCCCAAAGTTGATGACAATGTTTCTTTTTTAATCTGTAAACCTTTAGATTACTGAAAAGAAATAGGATCAACAAGCTTTTAAATAAACAAGTTACCTAGAAGATGTTCATATGAAGTTGTCACAGAAGATAACAGATATCTAGGTTTCAAAGAGGAAAGACATAACAGCTGCTGAATTGAACAACAAAGAGCAACTGTTCCTATTGAAGTACAGAAGAACTATGAGGCTACTGACTTTTCAAAAGGTAAAAACCACAGAAACATCGTCCTTGAAATTTAAGCGATTTATAAGTGAAAGGCAAAACTTGTACTACAATGTTTAATATTTCGTAATATCTATAAGCTTCAATTACCCAGTACAGATGACAACTTTAATAATCAAGAACACAGAGTATTTTGTTCCAGATACTCTAATTAAATTGACTATAGAACACAGCCTCTCACAAATATTTCTTAATCCCAGTGAACATTCATGTTTATTTGTAGAGAAAAGGAAAGAAAACACTTATGTTCCTCTGTCTCAGTTAAACTTCAGTAATTTTTTTTAAAACAAAAAAGTAGAAATTGAGCAAAAATCATCAGCAGTAGCAATTTTTTTTCTCAGCTAACACTAACCAGACAAATGCAGAAGGGCCAAAGAAGCTGAAGAAACAACATTTCTTGGTCCACCAAAATTAAGATGTAATTTTTGCAAAGCAGTTGCAAAAACAACATAAACCCAAATTCCATCTATTAAAAAAATCAACTTTTCATTTAAAAAAAAATGAAATCAAATAACAAATTAACTGGCTACCTTTACTATCTGGATACCCATAGAGTCATCATCAGGATTACTTCTTTCATTGAATGTGAAACGCATGGTTTTATCCCAGTCAATTGCTATACTGTGTAAGTATTGATCTGCTAGGGTCAGCCAAACCTGGAAATACACAAAGCAAGTCAACAAAATTAATTATTTCTCAGGTAAAATATGAACAGTTTTGATATTTATCATTAGATGAACCTCAGCAGCTTCACCCCTATGTGATCTGCAGTTAGACTTGAAATACACAGAAAAGGACTGTGTCTAAAACAATTTTTGCACAACTGCACAATACATTGCTCCTTAAAACAGAAAGGAAGGAAACAGTTAGCATTAAGTGTCCAAATATGTGAACTGTTTACAAAGATGCAAGTCCATTGTCAGAAACTGAACATGCAGGGACCTTCCAAGACAGTAACATTCTCCTGCAAGGACCCTCCTTTGAGGGTCCTATAGAGACCTCATTGCTCCCTATAACTTCCTGAAGGGAGGTTGTAGAGAGGAGGGCGCTGGCCTCTTCTCCCAAGTGACAGGGGACAGGACAAGAGGAAATGGTCTCAAGCTCCACCACAGGAGATTTATGCTGGACATGAGGAAAAAATTTTTCACAGAAAGGGTCATTGGGCAATGGAACAGGCTGCCCAGGGAGGTGGTTGAGTCACCTTCCCTGGAGGTGTTTAAGGGACAGGTGGACGAGGTGCTGAGGGACATGGTTCGGTCATTGATGGGAATGGTTAGACTCAATGAGCTGGTGGGTCTCTTCCAACCTGGTTATTCTATGATTTTATGATTCCTTGTCAGTTCAGCCCTTCTAACCTTGTAACCAGCAAGGACTTATATAAAAAAGTAACACCACACCACGCTTTCTTCAAACTCAACCATGGATCCATTTCCTGGGAACCCCACAAAAGAAATCTAGTGGTGCTTCTCTTTACCAGGGGTCTCTTTTGACCAACTTTGCAGAAGAAATAGCATCTAGTATTAACTGCCTGGGATTAATGTCAAAGTATCACTTGGATTGGAGTAATTCTTACAAGAGTTTAGATTGGACATTAGGAAAAATGTCTTCACAGAAAGGGTTATCAAGCACTGGAAGAGGCTGCCCAGGGAGGTGGATGAGTCACCATCCCTGGAAGTGTTTAAAAGGCAGTTAGGTGAGGTGCTTGAGGATCTGATTTAGTAGCGGATAGGTATGATTGGAGTTGATCTCAAAGGTCTTTTCCAACCTAATTATTCTATGATAAGAAGGCTTCTCAGACTACTGTTGCTACAGGGAACTCTGAAACCAAGCATCTTGACTATTTTTAAAGCTTAATAATTACATATGCATAAAACTGTTCTGGTATCCAAGACAAAAGCTGGACCTTTATTGAACATTTGAAAAGTCCCTGAACCCTGAAAGACAGATGATAGATCATACAATGATTTAGCTTCCTCTTCAGCAAACCAAAGGAAATAATGAAAGCAAATTGGTCGAGTTTTATATCAGCTGTTAACTCACTCAAATGAGAAATGCAATTCAGACACTTCCCACAGATTTAAACACTTAGATAGCTGCATGATGAAGGAATTTACAGATAGCCCCCAGAATTTCACATTTTCTGCATTTAAATGTCCCCTCCCACACTTTTGCAAAGCCACCCATGCAAAGGAATGCCACTGTTCTGCCTCCCAGCAGCCTCTGGCACTGCTGACATCCTGCTGATGTTTGACTGGATTCTTTATCTCTGCCAGCCCCAGAAAACAAATGTCACATGCCACAGCAATAATGCAGATGTCAGCCTAGTCCTTCTGCTGCCAGCAAGGGAGGCAATCAGCATGCTGCCAACACAAAATGTTTTGGTATCTATCCTAATCTTTGGAAAACCAGGGAAAGGCAGTGAAAATACCACATCCCTCCTCTTTATGCATCTCCTGTGTGAGCAAACACAGAGACAGGCAGAGTGAGAAGGAAAAGACAGAGAAACAAGTTGGATGACACAGCAGAGCATACCCTCAGCAAGTCTCCTGATGACACAAAACTGGGAGAAAACGCTGATAAGCCCAAGGGCACCTCGACAGGCTGGAGAAAAGGGCTGACAAGAACCTCATGGAGTTCATCAGAGTCCTGCACCTGGGGAGGAATAGCCCCAGGCACCAATATGTGCTGGGGACCATCCAGTTGGTGAGAAACTTGGCAGAGAAGGAGCTGGGTGTCCTGGTGGACACCAAGGTGACCACAAGGCAGCAAAATGCCCTTCTGAGAAAGAAGGCCAACAGCCTCCAGGACTACATTGGACGAAGCACTCACTGCCACCAGGTTGAAGGAGGTGATTCTTCCCCTCTGCTCAGCCTTGGTGAGACACACCTGGAGGGCTGGATCTAACCCTGGGCTCCTCAGTATGAGAGATACAGAGCTACAGAATATAGTCCAGCAATGGGACACGAAGATGATTAAGGGACTGGAGCATCTCTCTGATGAGAGAGCTGAGACCATTCAGCATATAAAAGGCTCATGGGGGATCTTATCAAGTTATATAAATACCTGAGGGGAGGGTAAGAAGAAAATGAAACCAGTCTCTTCTCAATGATGCCCAGTGACAGGACAAGAGGCAGTGGGCACAAACTGAAACACAAGACATTCCACCTGAAGATAAGGCAATATTTTTTTGTAGTGTGAGGGTGATAGAGTACTAACACAAGCTGCCCAGAGACGCTGTGGAGTCTTTTTCTTGCAGATATTAAAAAGCAACCTGGAGACAGTCCTGGGCAACTGGCTGCAGGTGGCCCTGTTTGGGCGGGGGGGTTGGACCAGATGACCTCCAGAGACCCCTTCCAAACTCAACCACTCTGTGATTCTATGACTTCTGCCATTCATGTACCACAGAAACTCGTCCAAGACACTTACTGGAATGTGGGGGAAAAAAACAACCATTACAGAAAGGAAAAAAAGGCTTTTAGATGGATATGTAATGATATATAGTGATTCACCAGAGTTGTAGATTAAAAATAAAATCATAGTGGTATGAGAAAAATGATGCCACTTTAAGTCTTCCATTTCTTCCTCCCCTGATTTGTAAAGAGGAACAGTTCGGTTTTGATAGACAGCAAAAAGAAAACAGGAAAAGGAAATTAATCTGATGCATCAAAAATACATGGAACTACATGTATTTCATAAAGCTTTAAAAATATTCTTTTTAATTAAAATTATATTTTTAATGCCGAGATCTTGTGACTCAGTTTTATAGGAAAAATGAGCAGACACGCCTTTTTTTTTTAGGCGAGGGAACTTCAAACGTTGTTGAAGACAGCAATAAAGTAAATTTAGCAAACTCCCATTGGACCCTTTCTTACAACACTAAGTCAGTGCAATTTCCCATTAATGGCACACTCTACATTACTCCTCACTCTTATTTCCCCTAATTTAGGCAATCTGCCTTTCACCCATCAAATGTTTCTACAAGCTTTCTCATCAGCACTAGCATCTATCAACTCCACCTTCATAGGTATGACAGCCTACACTGGGGATTTACTCTCCCTTCAGTTGATCTTCAGCTGCAGGGGCAGCTTCACCAGTGCAATTCCTTGAGACTGACAGAATGAAGCGATAACGTCTGCAGCAGAACAGGTCACCTAAGCCTTCAGCAGAAACAGCCTGCCTATTGAAAACACCATCTTTAACTGTCTCCTCAGTCTCTCCAGCTGCCTTGTGAGATTATCACTGAAGAATGCAAACTAGAAAAAAATGCCCAGTACAACTTAAATATAAAACTTCCAAGTATTTCTTAAAAACCACAGATAATATTGATGTCATTCACCTGTCGTGATAAACCCACAGACAATATGTCCCACAAAGCATACAGGTTTACCTACCTTTCTCCGCCATTCTTTTGGTATGCCTGTTGGCAATCTAGCCACTGCTTTAAGCGCATCATGCCACTAAAAGCAAAAGCATCCAAGAATGTATAAATTTCACCATTAATTTAATTCATCATTTACAACACAGCAGACATGCACATTAATTTTGTTTAACTGTACACATTTCAGAGTTTAACTTCGTAATCCACACAAAAGGAAAAATATAGATTAATTACTTAATAATATAACAAAAATAGAATATTCTAGGACACAAAGACTTAAGAGGCATCTGAGTAAACAATGAAAGCCTATTGTGTTTTCCAAATACTAATGGAACAGCTCTTGATAAAATTGCAGACAATATGCTAACAATATAATGACAGATGCACTTTTGAACTGAGGCAAGTAGCTGGATTGAAGAGAACACAGTCCTTCATAAACTCAAGAGAAAAATTAATCAAATTACCTGCTGAAAACCATTTTGACCTAAAGAAGGTTCGAGAGTGAATTTCAATTTTGTATCAACCCCTAGAAACAAAAAGGAAAAAAATAATCATGGTCATTATTTTCATTTAGTTCATCAGATAAAAAAAAAAGCCAAACCACAACTGAAATAAGAGCATGAGATTTCAGCTATATGTTTCAACAACTACATTTCAACTTGTTTCTGTGAATTCTTGCCTTCATAGCGGATTCAAGGCACACGTTAAGAAGTACACAGACAAAACATTTTTTTAATGCAGTAATACCCTCTCTACTCTAATGATGTAGCTTGGAAGAACCAATTCCATTAAAAATCACACAGTTCACTATTCTGCAAACTACATTCATACATTGCAAACTATTATATGCATCCACAGAAATATTATATGCAAAAACACTTTCTCTCCATCTATTTCAAGCTCTTGACAAAAAATAACTAGAAACTCACTTCTGAGTTTGGGGTGCTGAAAAGATTTTATTGCTCAGAATATATTTTTTTTAATAATTACTAAGAACATAAAGCACATTTGGCCAGTATTGTCATTTAAGCTTAGATTTCATTTTGGCCATATGAGCAAATTATTTTAATTGTTATAAAGCATGCCAGCTAATAGCATAAAATGTAATATATTACATAAAAGGCTAGGATCTGGCCTACACTCATCCTGATTGTGGCACTGGCATACACATAGCCCCAAGAACAGCAGCGCTTCTGCTTTGCTTTGCAGTCCCCGCTAGGAACTCAGGAGACCCTGGTCCTTCAAATGCCGCTGTCCAGGGCTCCGGTGCTGAACACCGTGTCCCCTTCCTTGAGTCTTCTAGCAGAAGGAATAAAGCCTCTTTCCCCCCCCCCACCGTAATTTAACATGATACATTGCTCCATACTTTTATGTTAGCATAGCTTCTTGTCTGTCTAGAATATCATGGAATCATTTGGTTGAAAAAGACCATTGAGAACAAGTCCAACTGTATCCATCTAAACAAGATCCCTGAGCACTTCATCGACCCGTCTTTTAAAAACATCGAGCGATGGTGACTCAACCACTTCCCTCGGCAGCCTGTGCCAGTGCCTGAGATCCCTTTCAGCAGAGCAGTTTATTCTGATGTCTAATCTGAACCTCGTTTAGTGCAACTTGAGGTCATTCCCTCTTGTGCTATCATTTGTTACTGGGAGAAGAGACCAATACCCACCTCGCTACAACCTCCTTTCAGGCAGTTGTTGGCAGCAATAAGATCTCAGCCTCCTTTTCTCCAGACTAAACAACCTCAGTTTCCTCAGCCACCCTTCTTAAGACTTGTTCTCTGCCCCTTCACCAGCTTCCTTGCCCTCCTCTGACACACTAGACAAACATTTTTAATGTATACTTTCATAGCCCTATATGTAAAAAATAATGATGATAATAATCCAAAACCCAAACAACAACCAAGAAAAAAAAATCCAAAACCCAGCAAGACTTTAAGCATATAAAATCCATGCTAATCAACCCACCAGTAACACTCAGCACTTTGGAGAACTAAGCCTGCAAGTCTGACAGAAAGCCAAACTAGTAGTGCTAGTTAAGGAGTATATAACAAAATGCCTTTCAGCACTTGAATACTGAAGTGGTGGTAAGTAATTTACAAGCCTTATTGACTGCTAAAGATATAAAGACAAAGACTTTTCCTTCAAGACTTCCCCTCCCCATTTGATGGGAGGGGGTGGGGGGTGGAACAGAGTGAGGAGGAAAAAAAAATCACCCAAAACCCAGTATTGTTTAGAATGTTAGCATTTTAATATTGCATCACCGAGATCGATGGATTGGTAATTTCATTTCCCTGCTTCAGACTTAAAAGACACACTTGTCAGATCTAGAAAAATAAAGATTCAAACCATAACATTTCATAATGTTGAAATACATTAAGGATTATCAGTTACTGCTGTTCATTAGTATTCTCCCCCCTAAGTCCATGGCATTCAGCAGGGACTCCTAATAGATAAATCTACTCATAATAATTCAAATCAGTGTAACAATGCCAGCAACCTACTAGGATGAAATTGTATTACGTTTACTGTAAATGCAAAAAAAAGCGAGTCTCATTCCCAATCTAGTCCTAAGTACTAGAAAACCCTAATAAATGCAGGAAGATATCAAGACCATGAACTCCTTTTGTTAAACATGTCCTTTTGTTAACAGATGTTGACATGTTATCTAACACTGCCTTCTAGCAAAGAAGCAATAGCCTCCCAAAATAATCATCTATTTATTTCCAACTCAGCAGTCAAATATTAATCATTTCACAGATTTTAAGACATAAAGAACCCAGTAACCACTCTCCTCTTTGTCTAATAAGCTTTCTAAGAAAGATCCAAGCAGTGACAGCCAAGTATGCAAAAGATCAAGCTCCATAACAAAAAACTTCATAGCGAGACAAAAAAATACCTATCTTTTACATGAATATCATGATCAGAGAGCTCACAAAGAGGCCCAGACAGCTCTCTCTCTTGGTTAAACGAGACTGAAATGAGACCCTAGAACTTCCACCTACAAAAGTTTACTAAATCATGGCAGACAATTAAGACAGGTGTGAAAACTCACTAGAAATTAGTATATCTTATGGTAAGACCAGACTATACAGTGCACACTCTTCCATAGAGCAAGGAATCTCTTGGCCAGGCCATGCACTGCCATCTCTTGTAGATGTCATAAAATCTGTGTCTCCTCATTTTTTCCCAGTTAGAAATATTCCCAAAATAAAATTATGTGATGGCTTTGTGACAGTGGAGGAGCCATGGGTAGTGAGCCACAGACCATACTGCAATGGTTTCTCATTTCTATCCATTTAAAAAAAAAAATTAGATTTCCTAAAACCAAAAAAATTACAGCCTCATTCAATAACAATACAGCAAATTCAAAAAAGCTGCAACATGAACAGTACCAACACAGCAAGGAAAAACTATACCCACCCAGGAACTTCCCAGGGCACCTGCAGAAGGCAACCAGTAAGCTGGAAGCAGCGTCTCATTGCCCGTTACTTATTTCTGTCACAAGAACTACCTTGCTATGTGAAATTTCTGTACTCTTCCCTGAATTTGTCCATGGACTTTGGAACTTCAAGGAAATTAAAGCCTATCCCTATCTCCAGCCTCTCCTGAGTCCTCAAACTTTCCTACCTCCATCATTCCCCTTTCCCTAACAAATCTCCCAGCCCTGTACACACCATTTTTCCATCTTGTACACTCTTGCCTGCAACACCACCAGGCTTTCCACAGGGGGACATGCAGTCTTTCCTCCCTTACAACTTACTTTCCCCCTTATATCTTAGCAGCAACTCCCTTTCACTCTGCATTCAGTTGCCTTCTCCCTACAAACCAACTTAAATTCTCCAAAAATTACACTAGGAAAAAAAAATTCACAGAAAGGGTCATTGGGCACTGGAACAGGCTGCCCAGGGAGGCAGTTGAGTCACCTTCCCTGGAGGTGTTTTAGGGACAGGTGGACGAGGTGCTCAGGGACATGGTTTAGTGTTTGATAGGAATGGTTGGACTTGATGGTCTTTTCCAACCTGGTGATTCTGTGATTCTATGATTCTATAACTTCTTCCCCCCCTCAGTGCCCCACACCCACTCAACCCTCACACAGACTTTCTATGCTCATTTGCACTGATTTTCCCATTTTTGTCAGTTCTCCTCTGCTCCCTGCAGAAAGGACCCCTTGGGGCCTTAAAGGAACTTTTCTTCCCAACTCTTCTGCATGGACAGCCTGGCAGAAATGTACCATATATGCAGGAATAGGTCTTGGGGTCTGTGAGCACTGTCAGTACAACTCAGCCTTTCTACATCAAGCAAGCCAGGCTATAGTGTCATTTGACATATTATATATCACCTCCAGTTCATACACTTTCAGACGATCCTTCATACCTAAGAAGCACATTAATTCATGTCAGCAAGAATGTGCTGGGAACATAGATGAATTATTAGCTCCACAAACACAAGCACACACAAAAGTACTTATGTTTGGCATGAGTCAAATTTGCAAAGGGTAAGAGAATGCTAAAATAAGGCCTCTTTAATGCCCTTGAAACCAGGTCACCAGAAGCCACTGCAGAAAAGCTACTTAAAAAGAAAAAAAAAAAAAAAGA
>WAAB01024709.1:43764-66936 GCA_013389865.1 Piaya cayana
CTCTCCTCCGGGCAGCTTTCTAGACAGACTTCTCCTAGTCTGTAGGGTTGTTGTGCCCCAAGTGCAGGACCTGGCATTTGGCCGTGTTAAACCTCATGCCGTTAGACTCAGCCCAGCAGTCCAGCCTGTTCAGATCCCTTTGCAGAGCCTCCCTACCCTCCAGCAGGTCAACACTTCCACCCAGCTTAGTGTCATCTGCAAGTAAGCCAGAAGCTTTTCTTAAACCTGTCTCTACAACACAATCACATTGAAAGCTAGGAATATGTTAATATTCAAATACTTTACATCACAAATTACTACCTCTCCTATGCCACCAACTGTCACCCCACTAAAAAGCTAGTGTTTTTTAGCATCTGGAGTTCTTAGGTCAAACTGGTTTTAAGGACAGAAGAATTAAGTTTGCTGATAATTCAGCACACAAGTGACAGCAACCAATACCAGTGGACTGGGTACAAAACCTGTCCTGTTTCACTCCAAGTGATAACTGGGAGTTGATTCTTCCCAGAGTTTAACAGGAGAGAACTGAAAGAATTCCTGAAAAGTAGAAACTGGCTCGTGCTTTGTAAACAACAAGCACCACACAAAGGCACCTCAAATATAATAGAAGAAAAAAAATTTACTCTGACAGTACAAAACAGATGCGGTGTGGAAACCTTTGTCTTTACATAGGGTTCAGTTGCTGCACTGAAAGGACAAGGCAGAGCTTTAACTCAGAGCCATCTATGTGGCTAACAAAAAGAGGCTCGAATATAATATTGCTTGATCACAAGACAGAATTTAGTTCCACTTTTTATGCCAGTGACATAGGAAAACAAACTTGCACAACTGAGTACACCTGATATCTATTAAAGCTATTTGTATAAATTCTAATTCTGGGGTGCAGCATTACTGCAGTAGGTGCTGCACCAGCACAGCAAAAAAACCCCAAACCACCTGCTTTGAAACAAAGTACTAAGAGAAAAGAAAACAAATTAGCTTACAGAGGAACACAGGGAGACAGCAAGATTATATTGTAAAGTACAGTCAACAGCAGTTGTAATAGAAGAGTGGCTGTAGGCTTCACAGTAAAGATGAGTATCAAGAGACACCCACGAAGGCATAAGGTCAATAAGAAATCTAAAGGATTAGGTTTTAATCATCAAGTTCAACAGGGCTAAACACCTACAAGAAAAATACCAACATAAGAGGAAATTGAGAAGGTGCTTGTTTTAAAGTGTAAGTGTAGGAGGGAGGTAGAAGGCATAAGCTAACCTTGAATACTAAGAAATTAAAAGATGTGACCATAAAGAAGAGGTTGTAAAGAGCCTTGGATATGAAAGCAATGACAGCAAGAAACTGACTACATCTATAGTGACCATAAAGGAAACACAGACGTTTAACACTAATACAAACAGTACATGTGAATGTCTACAGACAGTAAAACATAGGTGTGTTAATCACAAGCTAAAGTCCACTGCTACATTTAATTCTTTGTGTTTGCAGATAGATAGATAGATAGATAGATAGATAGATAGATAGATAGTCAGTCTTCCTAAAGGATAAAAGCAAACCCAGTAAAAAAAAAGGCTGAAGCTTTCTATGTCCCAAAAGCTTCCAACAAGCTCTTAATCAGAGTTAAATGACAGATAAGTAAGTGGATGGATCTTCGCATGCTGTGATTTTATTTTATGGGCAGGGGAGGAGTGGAATTCAACATCAGCATCCTTGTTTATTTGGCTGGGGGTTTTTTTCTAATTTAATTCAATTGTATAAATAAACTCTAAAGTTCCAATTGCCACATGAGGAATACAGTGATCTGTGTTATCCTGATGAAGAGAATGTAAGAAATAGGGGCAAGCAGGTAGTCAATTTATTTATTCACATGCCAACTAGAACAGTAAAGCAGATTGTACACAGTTAATTTAAGCAGATAGTTGCATCACATGAGCAAGGTAAAAAGAGGTGTCATGCAAGGACTGTCAAAAGTGACAAAATATTTTAATTCCTGTAGTCAGGAGTACCACAAAGTTTAGAGTTAACAACTGGAATAAAAGTCATGGCAATGCTTACACACTTATAGAACTAAATTAAATACAAAGTAATGAATTGAAGCGAGGTCTCAGAAAGCAAATGCCCCCGTTTTGTCAGAAAAATTAACTGTCTCTACTGAAGCACAGAATTAAAAATATTATATTGACAAAGAACATATTAAGAAAATTGTTGAAGAGGTCTGTATAAAAATACTGCCAAAAAGCATAATCATAACAATTAAGAAACATTCCCCAACCTTGCTAACCAATATGAAGCAAATGCATATCTTGGCCAGTATTCACACTCCAGAATCCTATTTAAACGCTACACAGTCCTCTTAAAAAAAAAAATTACCAAGTCAGCAGAAAAACTAATGCAATGTATGAAAAAAAAAGAATTCTGACAGGTATGATTTGTCAGCACACTTAAGATAATATTTGCAGAAGAATGGAGGTCATAGCAGACTGCAAGCTCCCAACTCTAAAACTCAGCTGCTCTTCCTTTATTCTAGAATCTGATTATTTGCTTAGCACCTAGCATAGAAAATGCATTTTACAGTGAGGATTGCTACCTTCATTGGTCTGAACTGCAATATTTTAATCCTTCCAACATAAGTAATTAAATAAAAACCACCTGATGTCCCCAAGACAAGATTTATCTAGAGACAGAACACTTTCAAAAGATCTTAGATTAAAAAGTAATTTTTTAAAAAACATTAGAAAAACAACTAACCACAAAACTTTCTTTTCCATTGGGCCAAGAAGCACTATGGAAATGGGATCAAGTTTACACATAAAACTTTTTATATGTTGTTTAGTACTTATTTGCAGCAACATTAAGGACATCCATCAAAGACCAGGCTCAGGCTGTACAAGGCTTTCAATGGACACGTAGCAAAGAGATAGGCTTTTCCTGCACTGTCCAATGATGACAGTCCCACTTCCAGCACAATCTTCCCTCTTCCAGTACACATAGCCTCCATAGACAGAGCTCTGTTACACAGAAACAGAACAGAAAACCTTCTGTGTTGCTGGGGAGGGGAATGGGGCTCACTCCAAGAGAAGCTAATCTAAGCCCCACAGAGACCTTGGGACAACAAATCTTGATCAGTCATTATGGAAGTCCTCCACCACAACTAAACTACTTTGATCACATATACATTGGTTCCTGCTTGTAGATGCCACTAGTTCTGTAAAGAAACGGAAAATTTCCAATGAAGTCTTGCATGTACATGAAGCTACTGCAACCCCAAGTCCTCCATATCCCTTAATTCCCTTCATTTCCATGTGGGCTGTAGCTCCACAGAGCACATTCTCCAAGTGTTGTAAAAGGAAGCAGCTAACAAAGCAAATGAGCCTCAGGCTACCACCTCCCCTTCCTGAAAAAAAACCCATGCATGTTAGTCATATAAGTTTGACACAACAGACAATTTTTTGCCAAAGTTCATAAGCAAGATGAAGAGGAGAAAACAGTTCTCAGTCACAACAACATTACTACTCCAAGCTTTTTTACTCCATAGTTAAATGACAAAATTCCAGTTCATAACCCACTCTTACAAGACAAGTTTATTGAACTCAAAGCATTTATGATTCATCAAAGACTCATTTAGTATTGAAGTTTTGAGTCATTAAAATTGATTTCAAACATTTTAAACACCACACAAGCACGAGTTTTGTTAACAGCAAAGTTTATTGTTTATTTAGTATTGCGTAGCTTAGGACAACTCACTTCAGTCCTCTGAAAATGTGCTTCTACCAGCCTTCAAATAGTCTTGTCTCATTAGAAGTTTGCTTTTCAAAGAGCCTTGTACCTTGTATTTTGTCCAGTGACCAACTCATCACGTTCCTGACTTCACTGGGCCTCTCTAGGCACTACTATAAATATTAGTAATATTAAATTCTTCAGATGAGTATTCTTTTTAAAGAAGGAACAGCTATGTACATTGATTGCCACCCCATTATGACTTCCTTTAGTCTCACTGGATAATTATTTTTCCTTCAGGATCTAAGACACAGTAGCTGTTGCTGCCAATGGCCATTGGATGAGATAAAGAAATTAGCAGCAACATATTGAAAAAATCCACTCCAACTCCCACATTAAACTGTTAGCTATCAGTGATGCCTAGTGCAGCTCGAGAACCAAAAACTGTTCATGCTCTGTATTTTGGCCACATGTATTGTATGGACGACACGGATAACATCGTTCAGTATCAAGTTGCTGTGATTTTAGGGAGGTAACTACAATTTACAGGAAACTAAAGTTAGAAGCTGTTTCACTGCTGACAAAACACAGCAAAAGGTTTCCAATTTTTACTAAGAAAGGGATATAAATTACAGGCTTGTGTCACTTTCTTTCTAAAAAGCCTTCTAGTAAGATGATATAATGTGGAGATGGAACACGGATTTGACTTTCTTGGCAAATTTCAAGGGTATGTGAGGAGCACTCATTTACTGCTCAGTAAGTCAAATTCTGGTTATTAACAGCTTCAATGACATAAGCCTTTTAAAATCTGATGTTCTCATTTAACTCCTCCAGAGCTGTTCCAGAATTACAAGCAAGACAATTTATTGATCCAAACAGACTAAGTTCACAGCCCACTATTCTAGCATCTTGTTTTTAAATGTCAAGCTTATCTCACAAAGTGGCAGAAACATAGCTGCTAGCACTGCCTGATGCTCCATAAATCAGTCTATTCCTAGCACTAATTATACCAAGCAGCTGTTATCCTCCATTTGATCTTCAGTATCCAGGAAATCTTTTCTTCAAAGACTAACTCAACCAAAGAATGTTTAGCGTGTGCCATACTCAGAGATAAATGCATCTGTGTTACTCAAAGGCTATGTACCCTCTTGGGCTCTTTCAGTGAAGCCCCATTAACTCTCCTACAAGTTCACAATGGTAAAAAAAAAAGAGCATTTCATTAGGAAAAAGAACAGCACAGTTACTTGTACTGAAGTGTAACTCACAGAATAATAAGAGGCAGTAGTGCTAAGCTAGACAACTGCAAAAGGCTATGCATATGATCTAATTGCACAACTTTTTCCCTCAGATTGTTTCAACATCCAAAAACTTGTCCAAGGAAGATTAAAGATTGCAATGACATGTTATTACAGTTATGTGGCTCACAGAGCCACCGCTGGTGTCGGCTTATACACACAAATAAACCTTTACATTTTGATTGTTCAACATTTGCCGTAGATGCTGCAGCTTTTCACTACTTGCAGAGACTGAAGGATCTTCCATTGGTTCAGAAGTGTCTAAAGCATTTGTGAAATACAAATGCACTCAGGTGCACTTCTTGCACAGCAGTTCTTCCCATGTAGCCTTTTGACAGTCAGCTTCCTCGGTCTTAGTTTATATTGTAGATGCAAAAAAACCCTTGCAGCAAAGCATGTGAATACTTTCACACACAGACCTGTGAGCTGAGCCCTTTGCTCAGCCGGGCTGTGCACTCCACTCCTCCTCCCTCAGCCAACACTCGCCATGCCCCAGGCAGTTGTGCTGGGCTGGAGTGTCAATCTGACACTCTTCATGAACCTATGCAGAAAGCAGCATCTCGCCACATTTAACCACAATAATCTCAGGACGACTGAACAAAAACTTCACTTTTCCAGTCCTTCAGGGAACTATTACACTAATCAAACTTCACACTGATCAGGTATCCACCTGAAAGCTGCAAATAAGCCAAGGGAACAATGGTGTCTGGCAGCTATTTTGGGTGTCATGACTGACTGACAGTGACTGTAGATGGAGAACAGGCTGTTCTGTTGTTTCAGCAAAGAGCAGCATCCAACCTGCTAATGACTGCACACCTCCTCAGTGCAAGCTGATCAAATCCCACCTTCCAAAGTTACTGCAGCACCAGAGAAATAATATACCACTGGTTTGAGAACCACTTTGCTCAGGCAAATTTCTATGTAAGTACTACAAATGATGCTTTTTAAGTAATTCAAAATAACCCTCACACAATAATCTGTCGCATTAATCCCCATTTCTAATGTTCAGAAATATTTTATGTAACAAGTTTTATAGGCAGCCTGATCTAGTGGGACGTGTCCCTGCCCATCACAGGGGGGTTTGAACTCGATGACCTTTAAGGTCCCTTCCAACCCAAACTATTCTATGATTCTGTAAGTACTATCAAATACATCAACTTTTCACAGCACAGCTGCTATGGAAAGTGTAAATCAGTGCACTCGAAACTCTACATGCACCACAAAATTAATCCTGCAAGGTCAGGTACCACTTTGCAACAGCAACAGAATTACAGTTACACAGAAGAATATGGAAAAGACACCAAGAAGCCAAGCCTCTACATTGCATGCATACCCAAAATAAATGCAATCTCAGTTCTACCACTAACTCAACCATTTCACTGTCACCACAGGTGCTGGCACATTGACAAAGAGGATTTACATCTGAATTTGTACATTCTGCCTAGATTCAGTAGTCAGATTATTGCTTAAGAAGGATCTACCAAACTTACTGTTCAGTTCCATAATAAGAAATAAAGTAGTTATTCTGGAAGAGTATTTTTTTATATTGTAACCCATCAGTTTTTGGCATAATACAAAAGATACCGTAGAACTATTTATTTGGGAGGGAGGGGTAAAAAGAAGAGCAGCTGTAGTTAGATAAGCAGAGGCTGATGCTCTTACCCACTCAGATGACCCCTACAGGGAGCCCCTTTCACCTTAATCACAGAATCACAGAATGGTATGGGTTGGAAAGGACCTTAAAGATCATGTAGTTCCAACCCTCCTGAGATTAATATATGGCTTAGAAATGCACGTTGTCTCCTCAGTTCCCTAAACCAGCCTGGCAATCCCAGCATTGAGCAGCCAGGGGGTAAAAAACAGATAAGTAGAGGGGTCTGGTTGCATGTTCCCAGGAAAATCTCAGCAACAAAGTTGGTAAGAACCACTTTAATGGAAAACTCTGCCATAAAATACCAGTTTGTGGAAAGCAAAGTCCTTCATGGCAGAATGTAATCTTTAATGAAAACATACTTCCAAATGCTAGAAGCATAATTTTGACTCCTTTTAGGATTAAACATTTTAATATCTTACTTGAAAATGGCTCATTATATAACATGAGACGAAAAAGGGTGAGATGCCAAAATCTGAACAAAGCATTTCAGTTCAAAATGTAAGCTTTCAGGATTGTGCTTCATAAGCAACCAACTTTCGTGAGTGGGTGTTTTATTTCATGCTGAAATGAGATATTTCAGTTGTTGTATACCTAAAGCAGAACTTCCCTCAAAGTGAGGATTCCAGGTTCTGTACTACTCTAAGCACTAGTTCTTGCCATCTTTTGAATCTGATCTTCTGCAGTAGCACAGACAAGAACTTTTCAGTCAAGATCCAGATGAAAAGAACTGCTGCCCAGTGGCCTAGTGCAGCTTACGGACCAAGCTGCCATCCCTACTGAGTCAAGCTCCAGTATCCCTAAATACAGATTCTCTCCTTTTCCAACTGTCTCATTGCTTCACTCCTTGCAAACCAGCACATGACATAGAATGGATTACAAAATCCTTGCTAACCAGTCCTCACTCTATGCGGCATAACTAACAGTTTGATGAAAACAGCAGTAATTAAAGATCAATAGCAATATTCTATTTATTTACACATACTGCTAAACCTGGTAACTGACTATAAAGAAAATACAGCCTACCTTTGGCAGCAGTTTAAACTAACAACTTAAGATGACTACGACATTTTCAAGCTCATGGTTCTATTTCATTCCCTTTCCTTTCTCCAGCAAAAAGGCTTCAATGGACAAAAGATCAGATAGAAATAAATTAAGGACAAAGCAATAGGAAAAACAAGAAGTAGCCACAAAGGACGTTTCTTAACCATGCATTTCAAAACTCCGCAGCATCAATTTAAAGGATCAAATTCATTAGCACCCATGAAGGCTAGACTAGTAATTTAACAGGAGCACACAAATACAGACGAGGTCATAGGAAAGCTACTGAACTGAAACATGCAGCCACCTGAGTCATTTGAGTGACTCACATGGAATCAAGACTCTATAAAAAGTAAACCTCCTATTTTAACCAGAACAGAGGAGGAATGTACTTTTGATAGATCAATTAAATAGTTATTGCTATAAGAAATTACTGAAGCAGATTCATCTGGCTTCAAAAATCAGAGCTACTGAGTTAAATGTAAAAGGTATTACACTAACACATTGAAAATTAGACAGCGTTTTCTAAATGAAAGACTTGTTTCACATCCACTTGGAAATGAAAATTACAGTTGGAGATGAACACTGCAAGCACATGATAATCTCTCTTAATTGCAAATGCAACACTGGAAATTGCACAGACATTAATAGTTCCAATTTTTAATATGTAACATCCTCTGCCTTAATATATACTTCAGATGTTAAAGTGAGGAACGTGAAAAGCAAATACAAGCATAATATATACATCCCCTAACTTACATCAGAAGAGATTTGGGAGGAGGCAAGGGTTTAGGGCAAAACTGCCACAGTATCAGCATGCACTGAGTAATAAAGGAAGACAAAAAATTAAACTCAGAGCAACTGAGTTATTCCCAGTTAAAGCATTTTTATACAACTGCAAGAGTACATTAAACTATGGGAAAATGAATGGGAAAAGATAGATAAGTCACACACATCATTTGACCTGCATGAATTATTCCACATGTACATCAGTGTTTGCCCCTTGCTATGACACGTCTGAACCAGAATGACAATCACAGAATCACATCATAGAATCACAGAATATTGAGTTGAAAGGCACCCCAAGGATCATCTCGTCCAACCTTTCTTGGCAAAAGCACTGTCTAAACAAGATAGCTCAGCACCCTGTCCAACTGAATCTTAAAAGTGACCAACATTGGGGAATCCACTACTTCCCCGGGGGAGGTTAATTGTTCTCATTGTGAAAAATTTCCTTCTCCAAGAACCTTATGAAATTCAAGTTCAATTAAGTCAATATTGTGTTAACAGTCCAAGGTATATTATATTAAAGCTGTTCTTACAACTTTAATAAAAAATTCATCCAATAAACTAAAATCTGAGAATACCTGCCTTGATCTTGTAGCAAAAGTTGAGGGGAGAGGATGGATGGATAAAACAGGTGAGTAGATAATTAGCGCGTGCAGGAAAAAAAAAAGGAAAAACATGAAAGAGATCAAGGAACAGTGTGAGGAAAACTCAAAGGCAGGGAGTTGTCTGACTGCGAGCCAGTGGTAGATACTGCAGGGTAGACAAGATGTAGGGATGGGAAAAATGGAACATGGCTGAGAAGTTCAACTTTTAAAGACTAGGATCAAGTGAGAAAAGCTAATATAGAATTAGGAAGTAGAAAAAGCGTGGAAGATGGGACAGGACACAGTTGTGGCAGGGCTGCAGCTAAAGAAAAACTTTGGAGAGAGGGAGGGAGGAGAGAGAAAACAGAAGTTTAATCTAGATGTGTGGGTATTTTGATGAATCTAAGCTGCATTTATCCAGGACACCTGATGACAGTGATCTTGCCCAGTCCTCTCCTAGCCAACTCATACAACTACAACTTTAGCCAAGGCTTTCCCACTTCCCTCTGAGTCAGTTCCGTACCCTGTGAGGAAAGTTGATGCCACAGAGATAGTAACACATTCTCAGAAGCTGAGGAGACTTCACAGCCCAGTCACCTACAAGGAAATTCTGTCCCTCCCCTGGGAACATGCAGGGCACCAGATAATGCCAATTTGTGCTGGCTTTCTATCCCGTTAAGATGCACTCAAGGAGATCAGAAGTATTGCTAATAAGTATATACATGAACCTCTGAACTTCTGTAGCTGAACTCCAAAACATTCAGCTCACTCAGTCAAGAGCTTTGAAATAACCCCCATAACCATGTGGGAACCAACGATCTCTGCTATAACCAAGAAGCCATTTGTCACCATTTTTCAACTGCTTCACATATGGAACCTAATACTTCCTTTCTGAACAGCATTTATTTAACAGCCTGACTTTACTTTTTTCATTATTGCATGACCACATTTGTAAAGCACTTCCCTTCAGTTTAAGGGAAGGATATGAAAGCCACCAACCTATGAAAACCACAGACACACCTCTACCTCTGCACAAAATAGAATATTCTGTCTCCCTCTGCTGGCTCCGTACTAACTCAAACCAGGAGGAGAGAAAGAAAATCTAGAAAGCTAGCATTTATTGTTACCTCAGAGAATTCTACACAGGAATCAATGCTGAAATAGAACACCACTTATCTTTAATTGCGTCTAAATAAGTATTACAACAGAGAATACCAAAAGTCTTTCCAAACAGCACAAGATGCATTTAAAGTTACTGTAGGTACACAGCACCATAGTTGCATAGTAGCAAATTAATGATCTCTTTATGAAATTTTCTACTAAAATGATTCCTTCTTTAAAAGTACAAGAGTATATTAATGAACTTTCTGTTATTATAGCTCAGCTTATTTTATACTGAATAAGATTTAAGCATTCCTGCTCGCTTCTAGTCAGACTGAGTTACAATTGAGATGTATGATTTTTACTTATAAATAATCTATAGATAACACATGGGTGGGTTTGGTTTGGGTTTTTTACATTAAATTACAGGCAATAAAAATCTACTATTCAAGGAACTTCTGGTTTGCAATTATGTCAGTCAAAATATATTCAGTATTATAAGCAAGCTGTCACTATATAAAATACAGGAAGAGAGAAAAGAATGAGATGCCTTTTGCATATTCTTTATATGCTTGTTGCAAAACCTTGGAGTTATTTTTTACTGAGTTTGGTTTTTCTAAAATAATATAATTAAGTGCATAAAGCACTCTGCTTTCTAAGATGGACTTGAAATAGTTCACAGTGCTACAGAACAAACTTATATGTCATTAATCCAAATAAGCCAAAATCACAAGAATAAGAGAAATGTGTGCCTAGTAGCCACATTTGCTATTAGGCCACCACTGTGATTTCCCTCTTGCTGCTTTTTTTGCCAGAGTACTTTATTATATTTGGGTAAAAATGTGTTATTAAAAAGAACCTGGTCAGTCATCTATCTTACAAACTAGAAGTACAGCACAATATACTGCTTTTAGAAGTTATCAAACAGAAGAATTAATCCTCCCTCAGAGCCACAACCATTCATTCTTCTGCATAAAACACATTTCACTCCGCAGCGAATTTTGTTTTCTATGGTAAAGCCTATTTGTATGCAAACTATACGTCACCTAGCAGAGATAGGGGTCAACAGCAGAATAAGGAGCACAGAAAGTTATGAAGTCACCCCTGGCAACTGTTTGTTGTTTCACATTTACACTACCCATTAAGCAGTTCAAATGCTGCAGTGGCTGTGCAGAATTAAGCATCAAGGCTGAATCTCCCATCTTTTCCTGAAACAGTATTTGTTTCCAATTGGTCTGTACGGATTGCTTACAGGCAGAATTCAAACATCCAAATTCGAACTAAAGTTAATTTAAAACCAGAGTTCCACCTCCACATAGAGATTTCACCTCCCAGCTTGACAACAATATAAACTTACCATGAAACTCTACATCAATCAGTTGAAGAATTGCTTGTATTTTGAAATGTTAGAATTAATGATAACAATTCCAAGAAATCTTAAAGTATGTTTCTAGTGGCAAATTAAAAGGGAAAATAAATTGAACGATTTTTTCATGCTTACTTGAGGAATATTTTAGTATTATAAGACACTATAATGTTAATGCTGGACATAAAGGCACATTATAAAGCCCTATGGCACCTAACATTATATTGCAAGTATATATTTTCATCAGAAAAACCTGGAACAATGACTCACAAATTCTTCATAATGTTTCAAATATTTAAAATGAGAGGGTAGTCTACAGAAAAAAAACAATTTCCAATGGCTTCAGCCAGAAATAAAAAACTCTTACATTTCAGGGTGGAAAGGAAGGCGCACATTTTTCAATGTTCCATCAAATCACAGAATCACAGAATCACCGGGTTGGAAGAGACCCACTGGATCATCGAGTCCAACCACTCCCACAAAACACTAAACCATGTCCCTCAGGACCCCGTCCACCCGTAACTTAAACACCTCCAGGGAAGGCGAATCAACCACCTCCCTGGGCAGCATATTCCAGTGCCTAAAAACTTCTAAAAACTAAAAACAGTGCGTAAAAAACTTCTTCCTAATCTCCAACCTAAACCTCCCCTGGCGGAGCTTGAGGCCATTCCCCCTTGTCCTGTCCCCTGACACCTGGGAGAAGAGGCCAGCTCCCTCCTCTCCACAACCTCCCTTCAGGTATTTGTAGAGAGCAAATCAACTGTTTGGATATTTTTAAGGTTAAAAGAGGAGGAAAAAGATCTTTCTACTGTTAGCATAATAGTTTTGCTAAGACTTTAGGACTTAATTACATACTCAGCAACTTGAGCAACTCTCAAGCTACTCCAAGCAATCCCCTCCTCATGTGCAACCCATTTCTACCACCTTCTGCAGGAATTTGAAACAGGGAACTGCTACAGAAAAGGAAAAAAAAGGAATTTTCTTACCAGATCAGCTCTCCCATTGGATTCATCATATTCCCCACCAGGGGTTCCTACTACTACTACACAGGAAGTGGTACAGAGGCAAGAATAAATGGTTGGAGGACCAGTTGTGCCGGCCTTTGGACATCTGTTGATCAACTAGTGCCTCAACAGCACAATTGCCAGGAGACTTAAAGTTGTGTATCCTGTATCAAAAGCTTATTAATGAATTTGCTGTATGATGCTAGCACATTTATACTGAAAAATAAAAACCACAGTCTCTATCCTTTTCAAAGCAACTGAAGTTATCAGGAGTCATTCAACAAATCCCAGTAGCTTTGGAGTAGATCTTAATGCATAAATAACACATTCTAGCTGCCCTGGAATATATACATCTGGATTTTCAGAACTATAAACAGAAAATTAACACTAGATAAATATGCTATATTAATAATAAAAATATCTCACTTGAAGAGATATAATATAGAAACCTACACATAGCTTTAAAAAACCTGCATGTACATGCATGGATATCAGGCAATAAACTGCATTACTTTAAAACTTCAGCTATCTCAGCTGCTGCTAGCACATTTTAAACATAATGCTCCATTAGTTCAAGTGTAAAATGACACCTGAAATTTGTAAAAACACATTCATATTTAGGATTAAATTCCATATCCCTTTCAGTCAATAGGTTTTTACCTAACAAAAGAGGTCAGGTTGCACAGACCTTCACAATTTCTAGTCAAATCCTCTAAATCCTCTAATACACAAGCAAGATTCAAGGAGACTATGGGAAATGCTTAGGTGTTAATGGAATTGAGGATTCAATTACCAAGCTGATGTTGAGAATGAAAGAGTTGGTGAGAAGAAGAAAAATACCTGTGCAGTGCATGACAGCCAAGAACTTTCAAGCTAGGTTCAAGTAAAACAAAGGAACACTTTTAAATACACAAAAATTGAAGTTTCACAGTAATAAACAAATCCTTAACTAAACTACATTTGTACATGCCACTAGAGTAAGATAGATTTAATAAAATTACACATGCACCTCAAAGCTCCTACAGGCATTTTTGTGAAAAGTCCATGCTATTTTTTACTGTACCTGTATTTTTCTGTACCTGTCACGCTGCATGTTAATGAAAAAAATAAGACAGGGAACATTAGGTTATTTTCATATGTCATTTCTGGAGGTGTAATTTCTTTTTACATATGACATTACATGCAGTTTCACTTTTGTAGAACTAACGAAAGTACTTCAGCTTATCTTTAGATGACAACTTTGCCAAGTCAAATAAAAAGGTTTCAGCGTGCTGAAAAAAAAGGCTAAACATTGAAGAGCAACATTTCCTCTCTCTTCCACGCACTGCTCTGAAACCCCAGAAAACACAGGTGCTGACAAAGAGGTCTAAAGGAAGTGGGTTTGTTTCCACTTGTACTCCTAATCTTAATCAACTCAATAAGAAAGGAGTTACACACTACTGACTGCTGTGGGAAGACAACTGCATATGCTGTTGATAGCTTCCACTTCCAGCATCTATTTTATAACCATACAAATGCAAGTTAAACAGTGTGCACACTCAAACACTCAATCCGGGCTTTCCGTGAACCAAAGCTGAAAAATCCTGGCAGGCAATCTGTGGTAAGGGTGCGGCACAAAGCTGAGGCTACCACAGCACACCTAGTTGAGCTAGTTGAACTGTGTCTGTTCCCAAGAGCCACGGATATCATGGGAAGCCGGTCATATCTAAGAAATAGCATAGCCCAGCCTCTTGACTTTAAATCAGGTATACAGACTTAATTGAAATGCTGCCCATATCAATGAAATAAACTACTTACAGTGGTACACATACACACAGAAAGTACTTACGCCGTTTCTGGGAAACTGCCTGTAAACAAGCTGTGACAATGTCGCAGTTCTTCTGGACCTTATGTACAAGCCTGTCTTTCTGTTTCAGAAGACGAAGCAACTTTGCTGACTGAACAGAAATCCGGTAATTCAGTTCTCGTTTTATCGTTGTTAATTCACCAACATCTGCCAATACGCACAGAAAACAAATTCAGTACAAGTCAAAGCATTCACAAACAGCTTGTTGTAGTTGCCATGCAAAGGGATTTGCCCCACAGACATTCACATATACAAACTTTCTGTAAATTACTGGGATAATTTGCAGTTAAAAAAAAATTAAGGATCTGAGCTGAAGACATTAATTTTAAACTAAAGTGTTTCAACATATTGTACCGTGTATGAATCTTAATATCGTACTGTTATGAAGTGGAAACATCATGACAAATGTAGGCAGAATATACATATATGTAGTGCAGCCAGGGGTGGATATTTTAAATACAGTACCTTCCAGAAGCTGCATGTGGAAAACGTGCATAGAGAACAAGCAAATGGCAACAGACAAAGGAACATATTCAAGAAGGTGCTTGCAAAGCTAGAAATGCAACTCCAGAATAAGCTGCAAGTGGGAAATTCTTTCCACTAAGACAAAAATGAGGTGGCTTCAGTCATGGCCTCAACTACCTGAAAGGAAGTTGTGGAGAGGAGGGTGCCGGCCTCTTCTCCAAATGACAGGGGACAGGACAAGAGGAAATGGCCCCAGGCTGTGCCAGGGGAGGTTTAGGTTGAACATTAGGAAAAAAAATTTTCACAGAAAAGGTCACTGGGCACTGGAACAGGCTGCCCAGGGAGGTGGTTGAGTCACCTTCCCTGGAAGTGTTTAAGGCACGGGTGGATGAGGTGCTGAGGGTCATGGTTTAGTATTTGATAGGAATGGTTGGACTTGATGATCCAATCGGTCTTTTCCAACCTGGTGATTCTATGATGCTACTTCCACTGGTCAGTCACAGTGCCAACCTTAGCTCACCACAACATCTTGGCTTACATCTGATACTCCTGTTGTCCCTCACATGATGAGCTTCAGGTCCAGGTGAAAATGGAGTCGCTGGGGAGATGTTTTCAGTCTGTTAAACGTTTTGAGTCCTCTGCCCTGTTCTCAGAGGCACAGCCCAGCAGTGAAAAATTGGATCTTGCTTATCACACACTGAACCCTACAGCTCGCCCCTCCAGTAGCCTGATACAGCTTGCCATCAGCAGCTTAACAGTTTTCTGTTCCCTACAGCTAACTTTTCAAATCCTATCACTATCAGTCTAACTGTGCCTCCCTGTTGCTGAAAGGAAATCCATCAAAAAATCCTTACCTTGGTAACCTGATCTAATGTGAGGAATATTTATGCATCCAGGAAAATCTACTAGTGGGATGACAAACAGCTCTACTCACATGCCTAAGCAATATCAATAATTCTAGAGAAGTTAGAGAAAAGGACAAATAAGGCTGAAATGATAACCAATCACAGGATAATAGAGAACAAGGAGTGACTGACTGCAAGGCAGGGGACACTGGTAAAATAATCCTTGTATTTTCCAGTGCTGACACTGTTTCAGTATCCGTTGCTCATCTGGCACTCCCAATCTGTGGTACCAGGCAGGGTGGATTTTGAGAGGAAAATAAAAAATAAAATAAAATATTTAAAAAGAGTTGTATTTCTACTGACTTGTGCAATCACCACAAAAGTAGAGAGCTGAAGTTTATTATTTCCTGCTCCTCCCAGTCAGCTGTCCCTGTAAAAACAATGAATTAACTCTGCAGCAGAATTCATGAAGTTTAATGCTACAAAACTATTCCCAAACAAGCAAATCTCTTGTTTGGTTGCAGACTGCCACAGAACACACATAAGAACAGGAGCTGAATCCTGTGACATCGGATGACATAGCACCTCATTAAGAAGACAAACACAAAAGGAGAAAGCTGTTTGCACAGGTCTGAAAAACAGGCCCATTTATTCACCTCTTGCTTTTTTTTCCTTCTGAAAAACAAGATGGATTTAACATCAAGACACCAGAGGTCTTTGTACAGCCCTTCTCATGGGGTCAATTTGGAGTTACAAGTCTCCTCCTTTCACAAACACACAGTGTCATGGCTACTTAGCTTTCATAAGAATTCAGTTTCATTTAGATCTTAGTTGGCCGACTACTTCATTTACATCTTGTTATTACTTCTCCCCCTCCCCCCAGATAACATGCTAACCCACAAATAAGCTTTACAACTGTCAGGTTTAGTTTAAATCCCGAGTATTGAGTATTAAGTTTTTAGTCTTAAGTCTAATTTAAGGGCTAAAAGTACTTTAAAAAAACAAGTACCTCTAACGACACACTACCTGCAGTATCTCTTCTAGCTTAAGAAAAGAAGGACTTGTTTAGCCCTTTAGGACATTTAGCATTTTAAGATCACAAATATTCCATTCTTTATTATGTTAGCGATTAGAAATGAAAATTATGTGAAAAAATATATGACATTGCATCTTAATGCAAGTATTAAATTGTCTTCTTTCAGATGTGGAAAAAATTCATTTTTCTTTTCAATGACTGCTGCAACATTCAATTTTAGTGTCCTTTGTACATTAGGCAATTGTTACAATCATTTTTTTAATGATGTCCCTGATGTCTTTACGGTGTCGTATCTTTTTTCCTTTTATTACTAGCCCTAAAATATCCCTCCAGTTCTGCTTGTTACAGAAGTATAATGTTTATAGCTTATTTAGATACCATAGTTTAAAAAAGCTTTAGATTGCTATGGACTGTTCCAGCTTTTCTTAACAGAGAGAAAAAAAACGCAGAATAACACGGTTTAAAGTCTTCTGATTAAGTCACTCTGACCTGATCACCACTCCACAGGTCAAAGAGATTTATAACCTGGATGAGGCTAAATTTAATCTTAAGCAGACAGAAAAGGAAAGAAAAAGAAATCTGGTAATGGATTCGTTACTGTAAGTGAAGAAAAGCACTGAACTTAGAGAAGGACAAAAGCTTGCACCATCTGTCATAGAAACCCTACTTGTGGGTGACCTCCTTTTTTCTCCCACTGCACTGAAAGGAGGTAGGGGGAAAAGAATCATTGAAGTGTTTGAGTTGGAAGGGACCTTAAAGATCATCCAGTTCCAACCCCTTGCCATGGGCAGGGACACTTCCCACCAGACCAGGCTGCCCAAGGCTCCATCCACTCTGGTCCTGAACACCTCCAGGGATGGGGCAGCCACAGTTTCCCTGGGCAACCTGTGCCAGTGTCTCATCACCCTCACCGTGAAGAATTTCTTCCTAATGTCTAATCTAAATCTTCTCCCTTCCAATTTAAAGCCATTCATCTTCATCCTGTCACTACACACCCTTGTAAATTGTCTCTTTCCAGCTTTCCTGAAGCCCCTTCAGGTACTGGAAGGTCACTATGAGTTCTCAAAGCTCTCTCTTCCAGGCAGAAGAACCCCCGAGTCTCTCAGCCAGTCCTTGTATGGGAGGTGCTTCAGCCCTCTGATCATCTTTGTAGCCTCCTCTGATCCTGTTCCAGCAATTCCATATCCTCTTTATATTGAGAATTCCAGCAGCGGCCACAACACTCAATCCATTCTCACCTGAAAGGACTAGAGGGGCAGAATCGTCTCCCTCACCCTGCTAGCCACGCTTCTTTTGATGCAGCCCAGGATACAGTTGGCTTTCTGGGTTGTAAGAGCAGTCTCTGCCTGTCCTCACAGCAGAGGTGCTCCAGCCCTCTGATCACCTCTACAGATGGACCCGTCTGGACCCATTTCAACAGTTCCGTATCCTCCTTTTGCTGGGGATTCCAGAGCTGGACACAGAATTCCAAGCGGGGTCTCAGGAGAGCAGCACAGACGGGCAACATCCCCTCCCTTCTTATGCTGGCGCAGAGCAAGCCTTGGTTTGAAGGAGAGAGCAGCGCAGGAAGCTCCTGGGAGGGATGGCCATGCGGGAGGGCAGCCACAACAAGCGACACAGACACACACAGACGCAGAAAGCGAGCAGGGAGGGTCGGAAGGGACCCTAACGCTGCCGCAGCTGCACCCGGCCAGGCACGGGGGAGGCGGAGCGGGGCGGCAGCTCCGACCGCGCCGTTACCTTTGAGCCGCAGGTAGCGCCGCGGGCTCGGTCTCCGCCGCAGCTCGCGGAGGGCGCGGGAGCGGGCGGCGCCGGGCTCGCTGTACAGCTCGGTGAGCAGCCCGCTCACCAGCGACGAGGCGCGGCCACGCCGCCCGCCGGGACCTTCGTCGTCCTCGTCCTCCTCGGGGAGGCTGTCGGCGCTGCTGCCCGCCCGGCCCGCGCCGCGATCCATCCCCGCCACCGCCTTCCGGGACCGCGCGTTCCACTGACACACCGCGGGGGGGGGTGGGGGTGGGAAGGGGGAACCCGACCCGGCCGGACGCTGCCCCGCGGGCAGGAGCGCCGCTCCCGGCCGCACCCCCGCACCGCGCGGTGGTAGCGCCTTGGAGGGGGGGCTGTACACCTGGAGGGAGTAAATCCCGCCCAGCGTCACCTTGGGACCTGCCGGGGGGCGACACGGGAGCTTGTGGGGATTGTCTTACAGGTCCTGTGAATTTGAGATTAAGGGCTTTTTATCAGAAACAGTGTGACCAGCAGGTCCAGGGAGGTTATTCTCCCTTTGTGCTCGGCACTGGTGAGACCGCTCCTTGAATACTGTGTGCAGTTCTGGGCCCCTCAGCACAAGAAGGATGTTGAAGCTCTGGAGCGAGTCTAGAGAAGAGCGACAAGGCTGGTGAAGGGGCTGGAGAACAGGCCTTATGAGGAANCCCTGGAGGTGTTTAAGAGACAGGTGGATGAGGTGCTGTGGGACATGGTTTAGTGATTGATAGGAATGGTTGGACTCAATGATCCAGTGGGTCCTTTCCAACCTAGTGGCTATGATTCTAAAGGAGAAAGGGATTTTGGTCTGTTATAATCTGCTAGCTGCCACCTTGATCTTCAGGATAAAGGAAGATGAGTTGACACTCTTTTACTGACTTGACCATCATTTCCAAAGCAGTCCCAATATTTTACGTCCACTCTCGTGCACAGGTATTTCATTTTGCTTCAAGCAAAACTGAAGTTGATATGAGCAAAGTAATTGCATGTTAAATGGATCCATATCTCTAATTCTTCAAAGAACTGTTGGTGATGCTACTTCACATAGACTCTACTGCCTACCCCTGCAGGGCATGAAAAAGATTAGCTGAATACTCTAGGATGTAATTTCTTTTCTTAAGCAGTGTCTGCTATTGGCAACTTTCCTTTAGCCACAGGAAGAGATGGGGCTAAGTGGAAAATGCCAGACAGTTTTTCCCCAGGCAGTTCTCAGCCCATCTCTTGGAAGTGGCCACATTATCAGCTGATAAGACAAAAACATATCAGAAACATAAGTTTCTGATACTGATTACCTGGTTCAGACAGACACTGATCATTCTTTGGAGATGATAACATCTTGTGTTCCATGTGATCTGTGCTGAACAGATGTGTTTACTTCTGCAGTCACCTCTGTTTGGAATTCATCTCAAATGCAAGATCAGGCAGGGAGCTGGAGCGAGCTCAAAATTAGCAAGAGATCTGATTGTTGTGAAGTTAATGATAACATTAAATTTAGTCCTTGGAGAGTAACAGAATCATAGAATAGTTAGGGTTGGAAGGGACCTTAGAGATCATCCAATTCCAACCCTCCTGACATGGGCAGGGACACCTTCCAGCAGACCAGGTTGCCCAAGGCTACATCCAACCTGGCCCTGAACACCTCCAGGGATGGGGCAGCCACAGCTTCCCTGGGCAGCCTCTGCCAGTGCCTCACCACTCTCATACTGAAGAAATTCCTCTTTATGTCTAGTCTAAATCTGCCCCTTTCCAGTTTATACCCATTGCCCCCAGTCATCATCAATCAGCACGCCCTTCCCTACAGGGCTACTCTCAATCCCATCATCCCCCATCCTTTATTGAAAGCAGGGATTGCCCTGACCCACACGTAAGACCTTGCACTTGGCCTTGTTGAACCTCATAAGGCTCACACAGCCCCACTTCTCCAGCCTGTCCTGGTCCCTCTGGATGACATCCCATCCTTCTGCACCACTCAGCTTGGTGTCACCTGCAGACTTGATGAGGATGCACTTGATCTCGCTGTCTATATCATTGATGAAGATATTAAACAGCACTGGTCCCAGTAAGGACCCCTGAGGGACACCTCTTGTCATGGCTTGCATAATCTCTGCAGTCACAGGGAGAAGGCATTTGAGCAGCTTGCCTGCTAGTAAAGTGGTCCTAGCTGGTTCTTCTTTTTCTTATCATTGCATTAGTCCCTGTTATCTGGCTTAAGTAGATACAGTCACATTCTTTCCCATTCTTTCTAACTGCAGCCTTGTTAAAATTCTTTATTTAAGCATAAATATCTAGGCACAGGCTAGCTATAAGTTATTATTCAAGCAAATCCTACATTTTAGTACTAAAATCCCAAAACCTATAGATAACATTGAAACACATAATAGGTTAGCAACCTGCAACAAAGAATTTCTTCCTTCAATTGTGTTAAGATTAAAATCAGAACCAGGGTTGGGAAAGTAATCTTTATGGCAGTTGTAAGAATACTGTTCAGTTATGCGTAGCTGTGAATACTGCTCAGTTATGCACAGCATTTTCTATGGCTGGTTTAAAGCCCAGCCCAGCTCAATCAACAGGTTGTGCAAGAAATGTCAGACCTAGAATAGGTATTTGATTTAATGGTAATGAATGATTAAAAAGTTAAACTAATTTGAGTATAGGCATAGATTAAATATGTTAGTGGAACTGCTTAAGGTTTTCTTTAAAGTTTTAAAGAACAAATAGAAATGTCTCAAGAAAGAAGATAAGCAATTTTTATGATTGGCAGAGAAACATGAAACATCACTTCTGAGGGAGAACCAAAATAAGACAATGGAGATGAATTATCAAGGTGGACTTCAAAGAAGAAGAAGAAACAATAGGGCACTGAGAGCCCATGGGAAAACACCATGGGGAAACATGAAGATCTTTTCAAAGAGAGAATACTTATTGTATAAAGCTATATCTGGTGATTTTGTGGGGGCTTTTGCTACTCACTGACACGATGGCCCAACCCTGAATTGTTAATAAAGCAAGTCTAGAGTTACCCACAGTCTGCTGAAAGTCCTTTAATAGTAGGACTGAGATATCAGTGGTAGTTGATTGTGATAAATAGAAATTAATCTTTATGACAACTACAAGAATACTGTTCAATTGTCCCATGTATAGCCCCAGTCCAACTGAATCAACAGATTGTGTAAGAAATGTCAGACTTAGAATACAAATACTAGATTTGTATGACCAGAGGAGGAACACAACCTGTTGAAGCATCACTTCCGAGGGAGAAACAGAATAAGATAGTGGAGATGAATTATCAAAGTGGACTTCTGTGGACTTTCGCGATAATGAAGAATAAAGAACTAGGACCACATGGAGAAACAGCAAGAACTTTTCAAAGAAAATACCTATTGTATGATGCTATATAAATATCTGATGATTTTGTGGGGGCTTTTGCCACTCGCTGAGGTGATGGCCCATCTCTGAGCTGTAAATAAAGCAAGCTAAGAGTTACCCACCGTCTGGTGAAAATCCTTTAACACTCTGACAGCACATTTTCTTTCAGACAGTGTTTTTCCAGGCACAGCTTATTGTTTAGAGATGATACTTGTCTTCAGTATGAGCTATGCTGAACAGATGCGTCTGCTTCTGCAATCACCTCTGTTTGGAGTTTATCTCAAATCAAGATCAGAGAGCAGGAGCCAGCTACAAATTAGGGAGAGATTTGATGGTTGTGAAGTTCATGATCATATTAAAATGAGTCCTTGGGAACTAACAGCATACACATAAGATTTCTGGGAAAATTCATACCCATGGATGTAAGTGGGATATACACCCTGTCCCAGCTCTTGTCTCGCTGCACACGGTGGATGGAGATTGCTCCCTTGCATTGCCCAGCCATGATAAAGGGTGCTGGCTTTCTCAAACTCCAAAAGAAACTTATACTTGCCGGTATTTTCGATGTCAGAGGGACGGGGGGGTTGCCTGGCAGGACCAGGTGATACTGAAAACACAGGCAAATACACTACCTAGGGCTCTTTTCGGAGTTTTAGAAAGCGAGCACCCTCTAATCAGGCCTGGATGGAGTCAGGAATACGGTAGCAAAGGGTGGCATTTGACACTTTAGAAGAAGGAGCTCTGGAAAAAAGGTCCATGCTCTGGGGCAGGTGGAGGCGGGGGCTCGAGAAGGGGCGGGGCGTGATAAGAGGCGTGGTTATTTAAGGGGCGTGGTCTCGTGATGGAGGCGGAGCCTCGGGAAGGCGCGGGACCTTGAGAAAGGACGGGGCGTTCTGAAAGGTTCGTGTGGGTGTGGCCCCACGGAAGGCGGTGTGGTTTTTTAGGGGGCGGGTCTGAGGAGGGCGTGTGGTTTCTGAGGGGCGGGGACAACGTGTGTTGGGCGTGGGCTAATGAGGGATGGGTCGCACGAGTGGGCGGGGCAAAGCGAGGGGCTGTGGCATCTGTGAGAGGGCGGGGCCTGGTGAAGGGGCGGGGCGTTCTGAAAGGAGGGGGTGGTCCAGTGAAAGGGGGCGTGTTCTGAGATGAGGGGGCGGTGCCCCGAGGTTTTTGGGCGAGGGGTGGGACCTCGTGAGAGACGGGATTGCGAGTGGGCGGGGGCATAGTGGGCGGGGTTTTGAAAGGGGAGTGGTCGGGGGCGTGGTCTGGACTTCTTTAGTGAGACAGTCCTGGGTGACGTCACTCCGCTCTGTG